>CAKNXH010060069.1:129291-174048 GCA_932178445.1 Andricus quercusramuli | reverse complement strand
GGCTAACAAACTGCATACATCAGATCTACCAGTAGCCATTCTTAAGGTCAATACTCTCAGAGTTTAGTGTAATATAACAACTGGAGCATATATTAGAAATCGCAAAATTCACACAATTCATGAATTCTTCCCAACTGTCCCACCAGGATATAAGATCGTAGAAGTAACATCACACGCCATTTGCCTTCCGATTGCCGTGAAGACAATACATTATATTCAGCTCCGCATAGTATATCAAGATGGAGACTTGGTAAACTTTCGAGGAGAGACTATAACGATTCGATTGCACGTCAAATCAATGTGATGGGTTTTATTTATAATCGTAAAGTGGGTAGAAGTTATATATAAGCCACCATGCGAGAATAAAATCAGTCTTCAATCAGCTCGCAAGAGGTGAACATCTCAGAGAGTGCGCATTCTGAAGGAACTAGGTCTCAGAGTGATACCTTGTCAAGAAAGAAGAAAAAGCGAGCATTAATTTATATATTTATTATTTGTTGTTGCCGATGCTATAAAGATGGAAGAAATACTAAATATTGTAGCTCCAGTTAGCTATGATGAATCTTTAGCAGACTATGAGATTCATTCTCATCAGCCTTATGCTTCGTCATCATTCAACAACAGTGATGAGATTCGAACTGCAATGCAACATCAAGATTTGTAAATTCTTCCAAACAAAAGCTCATTGCATGTAAATGGAAGATTTGTCAAATCTGATGGAACTAATGTGTCAGTTACAACTTTGGTTGGCAATGCCATCTGTTTTTTCTTTGATGAAATTCGTTATGAAGGTAACGGTATTGAGATTAATAGATGCAAAATTGTCGGACTTACCTATATCATGGGGGGGGGGGGGGGGGGTACGTTTCTCTAACTTCCAATCAGCTTAATTTTGCTGAGAATGCAGGCTGGCCTGATGCAGATTTAACTGCCAAGATTACAAATGAAGATGGATACTTTGATGTAACCATACCACTCAGCATGATCCTCGGCTTTGCTGAAGATTATTGAAAGATCATTGCGAATGCTAAACATGATCTCATCTTAACGAGATCACGTACTGACTTGAATGCTGTAATGCAAAGTACAACAGAAATCCTGAAGAATTCAAAATTTTACTTAATAAAGTGCAGTGGATGGTTCCCTACTTATTTGCTGGAGATCGTCACAAGCTACAATTGTTGAAATTTATTGAGAAGGATGCACTAATAACACTGAATTTCCGATCGTGGGAAATGTATGAGTATCCTCTAATTCCGGCTACACAGAAACACGCGTGGACTGTGAAAACTTCAACGCAGATAGAGAAACCACGATATATTACTCCGGCTTTTCAAACAGAGATGAAAAATCAACGTAAAAAATATGCTAACATTTTCGATTATTGCAACATCACAAATGTAAAACTTTTCTTAAATTCCCAATATTATCCGTACGGTAATTTAAATCTAAACTTTGTTCAAAATCAATTTGCTCTATTATATGAGATGTGTGCTAATTTTCAATCTTCATATTATTATAGAAAAGAGCCTGAACCTCTACTAAAGAAAGAGAACTTCAAGAAATATGTTCCACTAATTGTTATTGATTGCTGGAGTTCACTACTTGGACGATACAAGACATCTATGGCTGATCTACAATTACCATGGAATAAACTGGACTGCTGGTGACGTACCGTAAGAAGAATTGAGACCTATACTTCGAGAAATATTAGCAAGTGCACGTACAATATATGTGAAAGGTTTAGAAAAGAAAAGATGGATAGAAAAATATTTATGCAATGTACAAAATCTGGAGGACTTTAGCTGCCCTTCTATAAATAACTTAAATTGGAATCGTGTATGACTGTATGCTCACACCGTACTCAAAACAGTGACAATTGTGCAGTAAATAATGTCATGATTATCAGAAAATGGATTTTGAATAAATCAGGAATGATGAATGTATCGACAAGTGTCGATGAAGTTGGCAACACTACACTTTCACTTACAGATTTTTATAATCAATGTGAACTCTATATTTAAAAAACTAGGTTCAGTTTTTTTTGTAAAACTAGGTTCAGTTTTTTTTGTAAAACTAGGTTAAGTTTTTTTGATGAATAAACGTTACTAAATGGAAAGAAATATGTGAATATACTTCCTATCCTATTAGTTTTAAGATAATTTAATTATTCTAAATTAGTTTAATTATTTTCACTTAATTTAATTAAAATACTGAATTCACTTTCAATTTTTTTTCATAAATATAAGTTTTTTCTTGTCTTTGGCAATAGAATGTATTTTCTTTGCGTAGTCTCTAAATTAGAGTGGGAATGGTGAAGATTTTTTAACTTAGTTTAATTAATTTTAATTAAAATAGTTAAGTCACTTTCCGAGGTTTAACTGAAGCTTCAACTGGAAGATGACCTCTGACGATTCATCATCAGGAGTATAGATCTCAAGAAGATCAACACCATTGGCCGCATGGAGGAATTCCTGCCGACGAAGCCGCTGTCCGAGTTGACTCCTAGACATAAATATCTTGTGATGAAGATCCTGAAGGTTCAAACCAAGTATGACTCGAGAATCATTGTTGAGCTGGATGATAAATTCAGCACATTTTTACCTCCAAGACTCCTGAAAGTTTTCGAAGATGGCACCCTGAAGGAGACGCAAGAAGCTGCTTCTTCGAGGCAGCTTTATCCGCGATATATTGGCGGACCTTTTAATAATATAGAATCTTAAACTCTTTATAAGATGATTCAATAAATCATGTTATAATGAGTATAGAATACTGTCTTTCTGATTCACTATAATTAGATTTAGGTATGCTATCATATACATAAGTAAATTAAGCAAAGCATAAAAACATGCAAAGAAAGTTAAGCATAAAAGCATACAAAAAAAACATAAGGCGTTCAAAAGCATAAAGCGTGCAAAAAAAAGCATGAAGCATTCACAAAAGCATAAATGTCAGTGAGGAGTTCTAAATTTATTTTTGTATACTTTAACATAGCATCCCAAGTCAAACCAGGAGTCATATGATAGTATGTGCTGGATCTAGACCGTACGCTTTCAGACACTGTTCTCGAAAATTTTCGAAGATATCCGCAAGTAACAACACGTCTGTTTTCATATATTTTTTTTAAGGATAGATTTGTGTATGTCTATGTCTATTTCTATGGACTCTGATATGTGTCATGCAACGCTGACGGCAACGGTGGCAGCGGTGGTAATGGGAGGAAGATGGACTAGTAGACCTTGTTAAGCTTGTACCTGACACTTACCTTGTGAATGACCCTGACACTGACCTTGAGGATGACCCTGACACGGACCTTTTAGATGGCCCTGACCTCAGTGACGACTTGAGGGACCATGGCGGCGGCGGTGACCACGGTGAAGGTTGTGGCGGTGGTGTAGGTGGCGGTGTTTTTGGAGTATTCAGCGGAGGAGATGGTGGAGTTCGTGGTCTGGGGGTGATCACCAGGTACCAATTAAACTCGGGTGAAATCTTTAATTAATTAAATGAATATATATATATATATACATATGTGACGTGCGCCGAAGAAAGGGGGCTTACTCTGGAAAGCAAGATTTTTCAGGACGAGCGGTCGAAGTCGACCCGATAGACGCGACTTTTAGGAGAGAGGGAAGACTAAGGAAATCTTCCGTCTTCACTTGCCACTACATTCTCACGCATATAGCGGCGCTGCTCACGGACGGGGTATAGATGAGACGCGGAGATGTAGTGGTGAGTGGTGGGAGGTGTTTCACGGGATCTCGGGCTCTCGAGCGAAAGCACGATTTCTCGGGTACCTATTAACTCAATTATTAGCAATAATAACGCCCGGAAATTTTTTTCGATGGTTTTATTAAAAAGAGCAACTGAAAAACTATCGAAAGGTGTAAAAACCTCGATTTCGATTTTTTGAGAGTAAGCCCCCTTTCTTCGGCGCACGTCATATATATATATATATATATATATATATATAAATATAAATATATATATTAGTTTAAAAATTATAAAAATATGTAGCAAAGCGACATGCAAGCAATCTACACTACAGCGAATCGACATGCAAAATAGTTAAGGAACTTACCTCTAGTTCGTACTACATCTCTCTGACACGAGCTCTGTCAAGTCACGGTTGGATCTGCCGCTGGGTCTCACAGGGCGCTTTATATAACACTCCGAGCGTACACACCCCGGGGCGTGGATACCCCCACTTAGAGAAGGAGCTTAGGTTAGAGCGCGTAAGGGGACCCCTCGATGCAGAGACTCTAGTGATCGACTGTCGGTAACTTGTGAGTGTAGCTCCATCTGTTGTCCACATTACGAAGCTTGTTGGCTACATTAGGAATCTGCATTGCCGATCGAGAGTAATACCCACTTGCGACGGTAGCGCCATCTATTGGCTGCATTGGGAATCTGCAGAACCTGCTCGGTCCATAAGTGTTCCAGAACCCGCTTAGTATAACTACTGTCATGCACACCACAAAAACCTAGGACACATACAATCCGTGTGTCCCACTCACGCGGGAACGACTTTTCCCCACAGACACAATGCAGTTTCCATTCCACACTCGAGGCCTGGCATCGTTCTCCAAAATATCGAGAAACGAATTATATTCGTGATCGAATTCTTGGCTCTGGCCAACTACAACATCACAGCCATGAGAAGGAAAAGGAGGAGAGGTATGAAGAAACTAAGAGTGCTTCATAAAAACATCTCTATCACTCTTGCGCCAGGGCCCTGATACCACTCTGCCAAACGCTTCAGGGGAGTTAAGAGTACATTGTCAAGAATGAAAAGTGCCGAATGTACTGGAAATACATGTTTTCCAAACTTGTCTCTGTAGTGCACTCAAGGCCTAACATAGTTCACCATGAATTCGCAAAACGAATTATGTTAGTTATCAAATTTTTGGCAGCAGGCGCAAAAACATCACAGGCAAGAAGAAAGAAAAGGAAGAGAGGTAGAAATATCTTCTGGGGAGTTGCGACAGTTGTACCCAAAATATTCTGTTAAGTTAGTCGTCCTGACCATCGGTGTTCTCGGAGATGCCAAGCCTTCACTGATTTGTAGCCAGAAGAGTATTACTGCGTGTCAAAGAAATGCCGAAACACTTGTGGGACAAATGCAGAAGGCGGTCGTCCTTGGGTCTCAATGGGAGCAACTGCCATCTACGAGAATGACACTGGCTCCTAGTACAACCGCGGAAAATCTCACCTATGGCCACGTCTCATCACCATCAGATGGGTGGCCAGACGGCACGACGACATCACAACCAACAGCCCGGTGAAACCTTCATGTGTCTTAAGAACACGAAAATTCAATCACGAATATAGTTCGCTTCTCAAAGTCCTGGAGAACGAAGTCAGGCCTCGAGTGTGCAATGAAGGCTGCTATCCAAAAATCGCAGTTCCAGAAAATTCGGCACTTCTCGATCTGGACAATTAACTCTATTTCCCTCGCAGTGTTTGTCAGATCAGGGTCACGGCCAACGCCATAAGAACGTGAAAAACTGTAGTAAAGCACTCTTAGGACTGCATTGTGTCTACAGAGATTCGTTGTTCCCGCGTGAGTGGGACACCTGGATAGTATGTGTTCTAGCTACTCAGCGTCTGCATGACAAGCTCTGCACCAATCACTGGGCACTTCTTGACAGGCACGCGAAAATGAAATCCTGTGTGCCTGAATTGAGTCCGGATAATTTGAGGAAAGCGAAAGTTAGCTCCTTCGACAAGGGCTGTTCTTCTACATTTCTGTAAAAGCATACGTGCATATTCTTGTCGAGGAGCTATTGGTGGAAGTTTTCAACTTCTTCTTTCTTCACTTGGGCTTCTCGAAGTGAGGCGTCTAAATGGAATATTGCACTTAGCTCGCTTCTGATTCTGAGATTTAGGACAAGGGTCACGGCGGCCTGCTACGCAGCTTTTTAAAAGAAGGCTCCTTTACCAATCATCACGTGTTTCCTTACCATTTTTAGGCGATGATCTTTTCCATTTGCGACGATGTAAGCTGTACCAGGGATAATTCAGTTTTTAAGACATTGCAAATTTAGAAGTCTGCGCCCGTCTTGACGGCGTGGGATGTACAATCGCGGAACGGACGACTTGATATGCAAGCTCTTCTGCATATGCATAATCTTACGCGCGACAACGTCGAGGGTCATGAGGTCGTGCTTCACGCATGGAGCTACCCCAAACGAGTAGAGGAGAACCGGGACGGCAAGCATGTTAGTCGCAGATACCTTGTACAACGCCGACAGATGGGAAGACGAGCCCATGGTCCCCGGGAACGCCAGTAGTTCGTCCTCGCTTCAGATGAATCTTGGCACACTTGTCCATTCCAGAGTCCATACCAATCTCTCTTGTGTACTTCTCGACGACTCTTAGAGCACTCTGAAGTTGGCTTGTACTAGAAGCATAGACGTTCAGGTCATCCATATAAAATACGTGAGTAACCTCATGCTCGCAGTGATTAGTGTTGTCGCAGAGGTACCCAGGAGAATTGCGTAGTACGAGAGATATTAGCAGAAGCTTAATGCAAAAGAGCAGAGGGATCATGGTGTCGCCACAACTTGTGATGTGCAAAGCCTGTCCCGGTAATTGTCGGTTCCGATTTTTTACAAACCCGGTACGAAAAATCTCGCATCGTTTGTCACGATAAAAATTAAGATTCTCGATAGTCAGCAAATGTTGATACTACTGAAGTTTGTAGTATAATTTTCAATACAATAGGTTTAACATTTACCAGATTTAAATTTTATCTTACTCCTGAAGGCAGAATATTGTTAAAAGCTGAAAACTTTACCAATTGCGTTGTACAAGGGTTCACCCGTAACAGAATCCCATATTATTGATGTTTCTCTCTGATTCGCTATTCCGATTGCAACTATATCGGCTGGGTCAATAGTAAGTTGGAGCAAATTATGTACAGTTTGATTCAAACACTCCTTTACTGCTGCCAATATTTCCATTGGATTTTGTTCAACCCATCCTTCTTTTGGATGTGATTTAGATATCGAAACTTGATGATAAGTTAGTACTTCAGCAGTATCTCCAGCAAAAACCTGTACAAAATATTTGCTGTATTCTATTTTAAAAATAGTTTACAAATTTGCAATGACGCACGAAGCCCCGAAATAAGTGCCGCAAACAAATAGATTTTCAGTCTACAAATTTCATTAGATTTGAAATTTTGTTAAAACTAAAATTGCATCAAATTCCGCATCATTACAAAAACTCATATTAAAGAAAAATTTTCTTAGTAATTTTTATATTTAACAAACAAATAAATGTAAAAAATATGTGTTTTACAAACACGCGATACCGTAAAAAGACTTCGCTGCCTCGGTATACACGATATTTTATGTAATAAGAGTTTGGTTTTCGAGTTTCCTCATGATATTAAATCTCAGGTTTGAGGTTAGTTTAAAGGCACATTACCGAAAAGACAAATCCGCGTGGGTCGAATTAACGAACGCGCATGCACGAGCATTCCTGCGCACGGTAAAGTACCCCACCGCCAACAATGACCTACTTTGCTGCTCCAAACCACGCCCAAAAAGTGAGGAAACCATACTCGTGTTACATAAACCATTTTATGTATCCCAAAGTGGTACCATTCGAGACAGAGACTCATTAAAAATAACTTTCAGGGGTAACAGTTCAATAAATATTGTTTTTAATCTTCATTGACAAATAAGTGAACAAAAGTTTTGTCTTATTCATTCGCGATATTTATCCAACTATTTTGAACACATATTTTTAAAAGTAAATGGAAGTAAAATAATGTTAACTTAAACAGGATATTTGGCCGAAAAAGTTTAGCATGGATAAATTTAGTATCGCATTGCGCGCAATAGTTATGTCCAATGTAAGACTAAAATGTCCACTCCAAAGTTTCAGCGAAAATGTCCACTCCAGCACGAGTAGCTGTAAAAATCGCGCTCATCAAGATCGGACAAAATTTTTTGCAGATTTTTCTGTATTTTGGTGGCCAAAAAATGTTCCCGCAAGGAAAATTATGTGCCTAAACAATCATGTGCATTCCGTAAGAATCAAAATTAAAATATGTATATGAATCGCTTCTCTTCGAAAGTTACATGTCAACAAAAAAATTTTGTTCTACAAAAAAGTTCCATTTTATTGAAGGGAATAACTTTTGTGTAAAACTTTTTTCCACAAAATTAAAATATTTCAAAATATTACAAAAAGTAGGTGGATAATGGAAAAATATTACTTTTTTTTTATCAAATTGCTCGTCTAAAAATATTTTTGGAAGAAAAAGGTTTTTATATATGAAAGACCAAAATTGAACTAAACATTAAACGTAATTTTATTTGCTTACTTCATTGAAAGTACATTTTTCATGATACATCCCAATATAATTTCCATTAAATTTTATTTGAGTAATATCAGAGAGAGAAACAGTAATATTATTATATAATATATTATATTATATACTTAATTTTTTTATTTAGTAGAAATTAAGAGAATAAGTGTGTGTTCCATTGGGTTTGAAATTCCCCGCCTTAAGTGTAATTTTTCTTCTTACCACCAGGAGAGACACTGTCTATTAAGGAAGTTGTTAAAACTAGTTCGCTTGAAATTATTGTCTCTTCTATTTATACTGCTTTTCACTAAAGAATTATATATTTTTTACAAAATATTTAATGTGATCGTAGTTTAGGACGAATTTCAAGGTAATTTACCTTAAATATTAT
This sequence comes from Andricus quercusramuli, assembly GCA_932178445.1. Lineage (NCBI taxonomy): Eukaryota > Metazoa > Arthropoda > Insecta > Hymenoptera > Cynipidae > Andricus > Andricus quercusramuli. The sequence goes on along the minus strand of CAKNXH010060069.1, from coordinate 165,337 downwards.
CAGATAATAAATACATTCTATTATTGAATATTAAATTGTATTATTTCTGAACAAATATAATATAAATGAAGAGTTTTTACTGCAAAAAATGCAATAGTAGGCAACGAAACATCAAGCAGAAGCTTAAAAAAAAAGCTTAAAAAAAATGTACCTATACATTCCCCTATGGGGACGACCTAGACGAAGGGACATAGGATCCTATATAGGGTTTTAATATTATTCCTTCATTAAAAAATAAATTAAAATTTTTAGTTTAATAATATTAATATAGTACTTACTGTACTTACAGTATATACGTATCTGGGCAAAAAAACTACTGCGCAGCTGTAACTCTCATGTAAAACTACTGCCCAGATAACAATCGTGCGAGGCACGTTACCCGCACGGCATGCGAGGCACGCCGTGCCTGCAGGATACGAGGCATATGCGCTGCACTGTGTAAAGGGCACGCACGTGCGAGGCATATGAGTCGCACTTCATGATAGGCATGATTTGCGGCGTACGTGCGACGCACTTCGTGAGATGCATTGTTTATAGCATGAATACATAAGTAAGAAGCGTAGTTTTCAATATTAATAATCATTATTACTATAATTTCAACTAGAATTATTGTTAAAATGGTTCATTCATAAAAATTGAAACATTTCCAATTTTATCGAAAGCATAAATTAGGAAATTTGTATTGCCTGTATTAACATTATTGAATGCATTTGTAAAATTGTTTGATGTGCAATGTATTTTATTTATTTTTAAACTATAATGCGCACGTGTATCACACGCTATTTTTTGCAACGCCCGTCCGAAAAAGTTGTTTTAGGAGGAGGTAACGAAAAACACTAATTTTATATTGCATAGACTGAAGTAAAGAAATTTTGTTGAAAATAAATTTTGAAATCAAAAATGTTTGAAAACAAAATTTTGAAGAAAAAATGTTCTTTTACCGTGGGCAATCATTAAGAGATTTGTTCGAGTTGCATCTAAATTTATTTCAAGAAGATACCAACGCCAGTGTTCAAAGTTACCCATGCCAGTGTCTAAAGTACCTTATTTCAAAAGTGCGCATGCGCAGCTTTCTCACCAGTGCCTAAAGTAAGCCATCTTGAAACTGCGCATTCGTGAAAATTGGTCGCACACAGTCTGCTCAAATAAGTTTCTTTAGGCGCAATTTAGATGTATGAAAACGTCAAGTCAATTTTTGAGGTGGGTATTGCAAAAAACAATTTAAAAAATTATTACACCAAGTAACATTCTTACATCGCAGTGTAATAATTTTTATAATCATAATATTATGGAATTTATTATTTTTCAACTTTAAATATTTTTTATTTGCGTAACTTCAATTTGTAGTTTGAATTTCATGTTTTGTATTGTGTAAAGATTAAAATCAAATTGGTAAGGAATTTAAAAAATGCGTTTTTAATTTTTAATGGACTTACACGTACTTTTACTATTTCCAAGAGGAATGAAGAAAGCTGCATTTAAAACCCGCGCGCTGTCGTTGAATAATACATATGGCGTAGCAGCCTTCGTCGATTTAACGGAAATGCCCGACGCACCACGAGTGTCTTCGCGACTTCTATGTCGTCTTCTCGTCCCGCTGTCTTGTGTGAGCGTTTTGCTTCGTTTCAAATCATTTCTCGAGTTTTCTCAACGGTTTTCATTTTCTCTGTGTTTTCATCGTTTCACGCGTAGGACGCTGTCGAGGCACGCGGTAACCTGCAAAATCCGCGGTCTTGCTTGTCTTACTTCCCGCATGCACCCATTCCGTTGGCGGTTTTATGTGGTGACTTTCGTGGATTTCTTGAATTTGAATGCATGTGAATAGTGTTTATTTTGTTCATCGTCTGTGTCACTATTCAACATCGTGAATAGTGTTTATTTTGTTCATCGTATTTGCTATAGCCCATTCATTTAATTATGGACGTCGACACTTTAAAGGGTCCAGATCAGAAGAATGTGAATCCCAAAGATATAAAAAAAAAAAAAAAAATTGATTAGCATTTCGAACTCGAAAGTTCATTGCCTCACTACCCGATTCGGATAGTGTTTCTAGGTGGATAAATACTACCAGTGTGGGTCCACCACACCCACGACGGGTCAACAACACGCAGTATTCCCGAACGGTTACCCATCCAAGTACTAACCGCGCCCAACACTGCTTAACTTCAGTGATCTAACGGGAACTGGTGTTTTCAGCGTGGTATCGCCGTTGGTATCGCCAAAGATATAAGTTGGAAAAATTAATTTCCAGGACATGTTGTATCCAAACAATCACATTGCTCGAATTTAAATAAAAGCTTTGTATAAAATTAATTTGTTTTCAATTTTACAAGTAACAATATCATTTAAATATAAGAATTATCCTTGACAATGCAATCGCATTTTGCCCGCACGCATGCAAGTCGCACGGCGTGCGAGCGATATGACCCTCAATTGAGGACGCACCTGCGTGATCAGGTATCTGGGTGCCCAGCATTTCTTTACATTTCTGAAAATATTTGTTTAAATAATCAAAAATGTGTTTTCAAGAATGTAAAACTTTTTTCAACCATTTTACATGCATAAAGAAATTTATTTTTTAATGAGCTACTTATTCTGCGGATGCGCACAAGTGACAAAAATATATTTTATTTAAATTAATACAATTTTTTATAACAAAATAAATGGAGAACAGAAGATCATTTTGAACTAGTTTTTCTAGATTTATGTTCAAGACTCGGTCTATTGTAGCGTGAGTGGGTATAATACTTTGTATAATACTATGAAGTATTTCTATAAAATATTAGTACATTTTTTTGACAACAATACCTTAATTTTTGAGGCACATCATTTTTCTTGCGGAGACGTTTTTCGGACGCCGAAATACAGAAAACTGAGTAAAAACTTTGACCATTTTCAATCGTTTCAACATGTTGAATTTTCTCACTAAGACTAATCTCACTTTTTCATCATTCAAATTGATAAAATGTCGATATCACGCGAAAAGGATCAGCTGAGATTTTGATTCTCCCAGATTTTGAACCTATAAATGATGAAGAAACTTCCTATGAAACCCGATTTTGGATCCATTTTAGTCAAACTTCTTTCACCTTCAAGAACATTGTGGCGAAGCATTCAATTTGTAGCTGGTGACAAATATTATACTGTAGGATTTTGTTCCTATTTCAGGGAGTCTGTATGTAAATTTTGATGCAATATAACTTGTATATTAAGTTTGGGTTTACCTATAAAGGCATGGTGACAGAAAAAATGCCACCTTCCGTGGAAACGCCCATATAGTGTAAGTATGGTACTATCCGACCAAAGATATCTGCGATGCAAAAAATCGGCCAAAGTACAACTACATGCATGTGTGAAATCACAGTCGGCCAAGTAATTTGGGAAAAATATTCATTACAATAAAACATATGCAGGAAATTTTTTATGAAGTGCCCTGCATACATTTTGTAATAAATTTTAAGAACTTATATTAGACATTATAAAACTTGGCAAGATTATATTATACCATCATTCTCCAATACCCAGCAATTTGTTATTAAAATCATTTTGCTTCTAGCATTCAATCGAGTCAAGTTTCAAAATTACCTTAATAGGAACTCTAAGTTCTATTTCTTGGTCTTACGATCAAATTGAAATAAAAAAATCTGCCCGCGTCGAGGGCACATTCTCGTCGCGCGCGGCTCGCAAGTTTGAGCGCGCCTGTGGCGCGCACCTGTTGGCTCTCGCGCTTCGCGCTCGATGATATGTTTATCTCGCGCTTCACGCTCGATAATGTGTTCACCTCGCGCTACGCGCTCGGACACATTTGCCTGACGCTTTAAGCTTGGTTCCTCTAGGTTTTCGCACTATGAATGCTCGCTATTGCGCGCTTCGCGAGCTAATACTCTCTTAGTAAACTTGATCGTCATGACTTGCTTTTGGTTTAATTACGTCAGTTTTACATAAAAAGAAGAACTAATTTACTTAAGGTTCTATCGACCTTAAGGAACATATTCTCATCAAGACACTCGCGCTCGATATTTGGTCGTCGCGCATCGCAACGACTATATGTTATGTTCTATGTTCTACAGATAAAAATGACTAAATTTGTATTTGATATCAAATGAAGAAGGGAATTCCATTACTTCAGTGTACATTAACCAGGGACCCGAACGAAACTTTCGTTCCATTTCGTTACTGCCAATTAAAACCAATAGTTTGAATCTAATCATCAATGTAACTTCAGATATTATATAATTTCGTCCAAATCTAGAGATAGCAGATCAAAGTTGAGTAAAAAATCATTTTCTTCTATCAATAACGAAATGGAACGAAAGTTTCGGTCGGGTCCCTGATATTAACGTATCTTTCTAATAAATCATATAATTTGAAAGATTTTTTCCAACTACCGGAAAAGGGGAGAAAAAAAGTATCTAAGTCGTTTTTGGAACATATATATAATAAATTTTTAAATGACTATTGAAAAATGGACATTTGACAAAAACCGGGAGGGGGGGGGGGTCAAATCTTACACAAATCTAATACACTCGAACTCCAAAGATACGAGCTCCAGAGATACGAGCACTCCACAGATACGAGCGTCTCGACTCCAAAGATGCGAGCGGAATTTTTCCCCATCTATCCCCACCATTTTCGAGAGTGAGGCGCGCGCAAGTGCGCGCTACTTTCAATTCTACGTTTGTTCACTGCGAATTGCATACGCGCACCTGCGCGTAGTAGGCCTGTGTGCGTTCTCACGCATTACCCCCGAAATCTAAACGTTGCAGGAGTGGGAGCCCCTTTGACGCTCGTATCTTTGGAGTTCCCGATTCCCGAACCTCTCGTATCTTTGGAGTTCGAGTGTACCTTCTCTGAGTGAAAATTTGAAAATACAAATTTTCAAGTACCGTGAGCATTAATGATAGTTATTTTATTGTTTTAATGGTTAGAAATAGTATTGAGAACATAAAAACAATGAGATATTTTTAAAAAACACACACGAGATACAAAAGAAATTAAATAAGCAAAGTTTTGATGAGAATCTTGCATAGTTTGACAGAAAAATTAAATTTTTGGATTTTTCATAATTTTTTGTGCAATAAAAATGTGAATTTTCAATTTTTCAAGGAAATTCAAAAAGTCCTTATGATAACCTTGTAGGGCGTGCAAAAAGAAACACTTTTCTTGTCTCGACTTTTTTTAATATCGTGCGTTGTTTGGTTCAAAATGTTAATTTTCGTTTGCTTTTTTGGATTTTGAAAATGCTATAGCTCTGACAATTTTACTGTGATCGAAAAAAGTCATTGGAATAAATTGTTCTAATTTCCATTTGTTATAAAGAGCCGTAAATAAAAATATCAAATTTTGAAAAAAAAATGGTCACAAAAATTTGTTAAATGCTCTAACTTTTTGAAATTTCGTCCAAAATAGCTGGCTGACGAACTCGTCCTTTCTTTTCACACTCTAATGAAGTGCGCCAAAGGGCAATCCAATTGGATAATTTCTTCAAATGTTATCGTGTTTACAGACTACAATGACAACGACGACAACGACAGACACCGATGTAAAAACTACTTTTTCTGAATCAGGGGACCTGAAAACGTCAACATTTGATGGAATCCGCGAAAGTCATTTTTCACATAAAACCAATACCTTCTCATTATGATGAGAATGTAAAAAGTGCGCAACCTATAAAAAAGAAACAATTTTGTTATTAAACAGTTTATTGCGACTTGTGTCATTTTTTCAATTTGTTCATTTTCAATGTTATTGTTTACGATTTGAACCAAAAATACGCATCCTAGCGTAAAGCGGTTCTAAGAAAGTTTGTATAACAAAAGTTTATAAAAATTTTGTAGATCATTTTTGGTTGAAGAACTTTTGTCTTTTAATTTTTTTCGTCTCTTGTGTGATTTTTCCAACAAAACATTTTTTTATTATTTATGCGATTATTTATGATTAAAACAAAAAATACGATTCTTTAAAAAAATTATTTATGACCAATTTTTATAGCTTTTTTTTGTATGAGCAACTTTTGCCTATTAATTTTTTCCATAGCTTGTATCGTTTGTCCAAAAATTTAATGCTTTCATTTTTAATTTTATTTTCTAAGATTAAAGCAAAAACTATGGATTCTATCAAAAAGTGATTGCCAATAAATTTGTAGATCTTTTTTGAATGCACAATTTATGTCTATTCGTCTTTTTACGTACCTTGCGTTGATTTTCCAAAGATTTAATTTTTCTATTTTTAATGCTCTTTTTTACGAATAAAACAAAAACTACGCATCCTGTCAAAAAGTGATCAATAACAAATTTGCAGATCTTTTTTACACGAAAAAAAAAGTTTATTAAAAATCCAGTGACTTTGTATTATAGTCTTGGATATGAAATAAAGTCAATTAAAATTCATGACCTTCCGTATTCAAGAAAATGATAAATCGGCATCTGAAAAGCATGTAATATTTCAACAGAATTTTGAAAACAGTAATAGAAAATCTGTTCGGGAGATGCTGAAAATGTAAAATACAAAGGCATTATAATCTCAGAGGCAGAGATCGGAATACTAAGCGACAATCACTGAAAATCTAGTACGCAAAGGCTTTATATTCTCTTAGACCAGAAATCCGATGTCTAAGTGACAGTCACTGAAAATTCGATACATGAGTGCTTTGTATTCTATGAAACAGAGTTCAGGATTCTAAGGGACAGTTTATTAAAAATCCAATAAAGATTTTCTAACGAAAAAAATTATTTTTTCATTTAATATTATATAGTCTTCATTTTTCGTAATTATTAATACACAATTCGCACACTTAGTCACTTACACATATAATCGCACGCTTAAACGCATTGAAAAATCGCACTCGCTGAGGATTCGAACCCTACCTAAACTACCTACACTCGTGTATTCTACCGCGCGCTCTAACCTATTTCGCTATCGACGCTGTTGGACATTGGTTACAAAATCTCGGCCAAGTATTTTGAGGCAGCGTCGTACCAAGTCGTATGGTGACCCTCAACCATCTTCATAATAAAGGTTGTCGACCTCAATGTTTCTTTAAAGAAAAAATCTTTCTGATGATTAATAAGTAGTTGTAAGGCAAATTAAATTTTCGATAGACTTAAATAGAAAATGTTCTATTTAGTAATAATTTATAATTAAATTGTTCTTATTTCAAAAAGGGTTAAAAACTTTTTCCTTTGAATATTTTTAAAGTTTACAAACTATCCAAAAATAAGAAACAATAAAGAAAGGTCAAGTGCAAAAATGCCTTAATAACCTTGATGAAAAAAAAACGATTTTCTGCTACACAAAAACCTCCATAACACGTGCAGATTTAAATGTGCTCAATTCATTTGTAATACGTTCTTACAAAGTTTTTAATGAGAAATAGCAGTTCCAAAACAATAATTTAAAGTATGTAAAGCAAATAATTGAATTTTACTTATTTCATAAAGGGTTCGATACTATTTTCTTTGAAGATTTTAGCCGCTCAAAAACTATCAGAAACTGATAAATAATGAAGAACAGTCGAACGCAAAAGCGCTTTAATAACATCAGTGACAAACAAATTTTTTGCTATAGAAAAACCTCTATAAAATGCACAGTCTTCAATTGATCTAACTCTTTAACAACACTTTTTTACCCAGCTTTTAATTTAGAAAAAAAATTCCTAGACAGTAATTTAAAATGTGTAAAAAAGTTCTCCTAAATTTGAATATTACCTATTTTAAAAGGTGCTTGATGATTTATTTTCCTTATGAATATATAATACTTCGAAATCAGAAGGAAAAAGAATTCTGCGCATAAAATTCGAGTGCAAGAACCTTTAGGTTGAAAATGATCCGAGTCTCACGGTGGTCGGATGAAAAATATTTACGTGCTTTGCCCTTGCATTCCTAATTTTTTTACATAAAAAATGTGTAATTGTAAATTTTTTAATCATCCTTCTATAACATGCAATACATTCTCAATAGACCTTGGTTACATGTACCGAAATGTCGCGCAGTTGGATGAAATCAAAAAACGAGGTTCAAAATAACTTGTAGCTGGCAATTCTTAACCGATTTTGGATTTTTTTTAGAAGAATTTTCCAGCATTAAATTTTGGAGAGATATATGTGGCCTGATTTTTTATTTTTTTTTATTGTTCAAACTTTTATATTAATGCAATGAGTGAAAAAAGTCGATTTTTTCGTTTTTTATGTTTACCTTCGTTAAAAATTTTGTCTATGATCAGCATTGCCAAACTTCATGCACGAGCGTAATTGAAAGCAGAAAAAAATTATGACATTGTCAAGTTAATTTTTATAAACAAATTAACTTAATAAATAGTCTTCACTATGTATTCTTTGTTTGCAAAGTCAATTTTTGCTTTGAAATTACTTGCTTTTATCGAAAAAATAATACCCGATCATGAAAATTTGACATCTGATATTTTTCATCAATTTTATAAACAAATTATATAAACAAATGCCTAGTGTGGACAATTCAAGGCAGAAAGAAATCGTTTTTTCTCTTAATTTTTCTCAAATTATATCGCCAGTGATGTTTAGTTATGGAAAATTATCATTCCATATTTCTTATTAATTTCATAAAAAAAATTAGATAAACAAATGCCCAGTGTGGACATTTAAAGGCCGAAAGTAATCGCTTTTTTTCTTAAATTTCCTTAAGTTATGACACCAGTGATGTTTAGTGATGGAAAATTATCATCCGATATTTTTAAATAATTTTATTAACAAATGACCAGTGTGGCCACAATAGGCTGGAAGAATTCTGATAGTATTCTAGATCCTGAAGCTCTCGAGCAGACTTAAGAATTAAAACTTGATCGCGACTAATCAATGGAATCTTAAGAAATTGACAAAGGATTATTATGCACAGCAAGTGTATGCTCATTGTTGTTGTACAAATTCTTATCTTGAACAATTCCTAAGAAAACTACACTACGAAAATTGAAAGAAACAACAATTACCAAGCAATTACATTACTGACTGCATACTTTGAGGCTAGTTGCAAAAACGAATCTTTTCTGCCTTAAAAAATCCACAAGAGGGCATTTGTTTATATAATTTGTTCACAAAATCAATAAAAAATATTGGATGATAATTTTCCATCTTTAAACCTCACTGGCGACATCATTTAAGGAAAATTAAGGGGAAAAAAATTCTTTCTGCCTTTAAATGTTTACACTGGGCATTTGTTTATATAAATTGTTTATAAAATTAATAAAAAGTGTTGAAAGATAATTTCACAAAATTAAACATCACTGCTGAGGAAAATTATGAGAAAAAAAGGATTTCTTTCTGCCTTTAAATGTCCACACTAGGCATTTGTTTATAAAAATAATACCAAATATCGGATGATGATTTTCCATCAATAAATATCACAGGCGATATAATTAGAGAAAAATTGAGAGCAAAAACGATTTCTTTCTGCCTTTAAATGTCCACACTAGGCATTTGTTTATATAATTTGTTTATAAAAATTATAAAAAATATAGATAGATAATTTTCCATCATTAAACATCACTGGCGATATAGTTTGAGAAAAATTAAGAGAAAAAAGATTTATTTCTGCCTTCAATTGTCCACACTAGGCATTTGTTTATAAAATTGATAAAAAATATCAAATGCCAAACTTTCATGATCAGGTATTACTTTTTCGATAAATGCAAGTAATGTTAACGCGAAAATTTACTTTGCAAACGAAGAATCCATATTGTAGACTATTTGTTAAGTTAATTTGTTTATAACAATTAACTTAACAATGTCATAATTTTTTTTGCTTTCAACTACGCCCGCGCATGAAGTCTGGCAATGCTGACTATAGAAAAATTTGTTTAACGAAGATAAGAAAAAAACGAAAAAATCTACTTTTTCTCTTTGCATTGAATAATCTCTTTGCATTGATATAAAAGTTTTAAAGAAAAATTCAAAAATCAGGCCACATAAATCTCTTAAAAATTTGATGCTGAATTTTTATAACAAAAAAATCAAAAAACGGTCAAGAATTGCCAGCTATAAGTTATTTTGAACCTCGTTTTTTGATTTTATCCCACTGCGTGTCGGTACAAATAGCCGGATTTTTTCGGTACGAATAGAGGGAGCTGGAAGGTCTATTTGTACTAAAATTTCGTTGTGAATAGACGGGTTTTTCGGTACGTGTACTTACTCACTTCTCAATGAACTTTGCTAAAATGTTGTTTTTCAATTTCTTTTATCTAAATATCTTGCTTCAAATATTCATACAATTTTTTTTTAAATTGTAAAAAATGGTAATAATGGTGTTTTTAAACACGTTTTGAACATCGTAATCTTCCTCTATGCTGCCACGTATTTTTTTATTATTTAAATAATAAAGAATAATTATATAAGTATATGGGTAATTGCTAAAAGGTGAACCATTTTAAGTCCCGGACAGTTTTTTTAATTAATGATTTTTTTTTTAAATATCTCGACTTCATTTAGAAAATGCAAATAAAAAACTACAAGTTAGAAACGAAAAATTGTTGAATAATATCAACCACATATTTTTATGATTCAAGGTTCACAGATATCACTTATATTTAATTAAAGAGGATAACGATCAAGAAAAGGGTTCAATGTTTTAGTTACGAAATTCTTGGATATCAAGAAAAGCAAGAATCCCAGGATCAAATTTGAATTTCGGAATTTTAGAGTGAAGAATTTCGAAGAGCACTTCAAAGTCTATCCCGATTCGACAATTAAGTCATTAAAATTAAAAAATATTCAAAATTTGAAGAGAATGACTTCTAAAATTTCAATTGGAATCGAAGTCTAGTTAAAGACTTTTAAATGATCTCGTTGAATCTCATATTATGCAATATAATATGAAGTTTCATTTAACGTAATCAAATAACTCTTTCTATTAAGACTAAGAATTAAAAAACAATCGTGATTAGAAAATAAATCCCCTGTCGTTTACAATACAAATTATTATAATTAATAACATACATATATAACTTCACATCACAAGATGGCTAACAAGTAACAAGCGCTCGCAAGCATACAAACAAACGCACGACGGGCAAAACAGGCAACGTGCGCGTTGCTACGGAAAAACGTCCACTGCGCATTTTTTAGTTTTCAGTGACTGGTCAACGGAATTCTATAACCTCGTATTCTCAATTCTTCGATTACTCATTTCTTAAATTCTTTTCCACAAGCTACATAAAAAGTCGTTTACTATCAAATAAAATCTAATACACTCTTTAATATAATTAATAAACTATTTTCTTGAATCCCATTTCTTTAGAATTATTTGACTGTCACCTGAACTTTAGAGAAATGTTTATTATTTATCAGAAAGGATCGCTTGGTTTCTGAAATACTTTTTCACAAGAATTAGTAGACTTTTTCCAGTGACTCTGTTTCTGAAAATTAATTGACTTCTCTTCTAATATTTAATAAAATTCCCTGAAATCTCACCAGACTTTTCTCTCTATCCAGGAGTTATAAAATAGTCACTTAAAATTTAAGCGATTATTTTTTTCCGTGTACATACACAATTTTTCATTCTTTATTTTTTTTTCATATCTTGTATATTTTGACCGCAAAATGGAATTTTTTATTGTTTTTTTTACGATAAAAATGTTAATTTTTGATTTTTCAAAAAAAAATTTAAGTCTTATAACAGTATTGTAGGGTGTTCAAAAAGAAAGATGTTTCTGCTCCTGAATTTTTTTCTTATCGAAAAAGCGCTCACTTTATGAATTTTCATCCAAAATGGCTGGCTAACGAACATGACCTTCATATTAGGACACTTGAAGAGTATACCAAAGCCCAATCCAATCTGTCAATTCTTTCGAAAATTATCGTGCTAACAGACTAAAAATCTACATACGGACCCACATAAAGACAGACACATTCATGAAAACCTGTTTTTTGGGTTCAGAAGGTCTCAAAACGTGGACATTTGACAAAAACGGGGTGGGGGGCGTCACATTTAACACAAATCTAAAATGAAAGAAATGTAATAAGCAAAGTTTTGATGAAAATGTGCCCACTTATCGGGCTGATTTTTTCACTGTTAATATTCTTTTTTACGCCTAAAACAAAAACTACACATCCCATCGAAAAGTGACCAATAACAAATTTGCAGATCTTTTTTTTTACGCACAAATTTTGTGGAATCATCATTTGTCGTATCTTGCATAGTTTGGCCGTAAAATTGATTTTTTGGATTTTTCATTATTTTTTGTTGCACTGAAAATGTGAATTTTCGATTTTTCAAGAAAATTCAAAAAGTCGTTATGACGATCTTGTAGGGCGTGCTGAAAATGTCAATTTTCGTTTCTTCTTTTGGATTTTGAAAATGCTGCCACTCTGAAAATTTTCATTTTATCGAAAAATGTTATAAGAATAGATTGTTGGAATTTCCGAGTACTATGAACAGCCGCACATATAATTTTTTAATTTTGAAAAAAGTGGTCTGAAAAATTTTCAAAATGCTCTTAATTTTCGAATTTTTATCCAAAATGGCTGGCTAACGAACTTGACCTTCATTTTAGGACACTTGAAGAGTATACCAAAGCCCAATCCAATCTCTCAATTCTTTCGAAAGTTATCATGCTAACAGACTAAAAATCTACAAACATACACACCCACATACACAAATACAGACAGACAGACACATTCACGAAAACCTGTTTTTTGAGTTCAGAAGGTCTCAAAACGTGGACATTTGACAAAAACGGGGGAGGGGGGCAAATTTTACACAAATCTAATACCTTCTCTAATGAGAATATAAAAAGACAAGGATTACTCAGAGTGAAATTTTTTTAATTCTTGAATTAAATCAAAGATGTAACGTTTCGGCCGCAATCTGTCGACCATCTGCAGGCAAATTATAGCTAATAAAACTTTTTATAAATAATTAGCTGATTTGAAAAATTACAAAGTCATAGAAAAAATATAAGTCAAGAAAACAAACCTGTGTTTAAATTACCAAATCTGCAATCTCTTTTATGTTCAGCTATTCTTGTTTTAAACCATCTGCGAGTTTCATAAACGCAGATTCTATTACAACCTTTGGATTTTATCAAGTAAACTACGTATGATAAATTTTCAATTTTTTCAGAATCTCTCTTATTTATAACACAATGTGCCAATTTATGATTATTTTTAAAATATACATTAATGTCAAATTTGTTCAAAGCACCTTTCAATCTTTCTGATACATCTTGTACGTATGTTAACGAAACACGAAGATCAGTTTTTTTGTAATTATCTAAACATTTATTATGCTTACTGGAACTATTGTAAATTTGAAATATTCTTTCTTCAATGACAATTTCTATTCAAGGTAGTGGGTAATTATTTTGCTGTAATGTACTTTTTCATCATAACTCAATCGAAAATTCAACTTTCGATCTGTCACTTTCTTCCCTATTATGGTTGAAAATTCGATTGTCGACCCGCTCTACAGGCATCTCAAGATTTCGGGGGCCATTCGACCCTCGTCACGCAATATATTATTTAATTGCTGTATATTTTCTGTCTTAAATTTGAAATCACTTGGTTTTATACATCTATCCTTTAATTAATTCAAACTTTTTGGTTAAATTGATGGTATGAGATAATTTAAGTATTGCCCTGTCCATGAAGATTTTTTGTACCAATTGGTAATTAAATCTCCATTCTCTGTTTTTATAATTGAAATATCTAAATAATTTAGAGTGCTATTATTTTCTAATTCAACAGTAAGTTGTAAAGATTCTTCTATAAAGTTGAATGCATTAATTAATTCTTAAATTTTATCAGTAGGAACTATTGTAAAAATGTCGTCCACATACCTTTTGTAGAAAAGCGGTTCAAAATTTTGCTTAGATAATGCTCTATTATCTAAGTCCTCCAAAACAAGATTGGAAGCAATCGGAGATAAGGGAGATCCCATAGGACAACTTGATATCTGTTTATAAAACTTTTGGTTGGAGGAAAAAACAGTATTATTAAATACTGTTCAACAGCTATTAAAATTTCAAAGTTAGGTATTTTAGTTAAATTTTTGTGAACTTGTAATTTTTCTTCTATTCAAACATATTCAGCAAGGTCCCACTAAGAGCAACCGCCGTCTAAAAAATGTCAATAGCCCCAGTATAACCGCGATAAATCAGACCTATGGCCACGTCTCACAACCGTGAGATGGGTGGTTACAGGGCACGACGAAATCACAACGACAGGCCGGCGAAACACTCGTGTGTCTTGAGGACGCGAAGCGATCCAAGGATGACAGCTTTCTGCATCCATCTCGCTAGTGCCTTGGCATATTTTTGGCACGCGGGTATGGCTTTAAGGTTACGAACCAGTGATAGTTTTGCACCTCCGAGATCACCAATCACAAGGACAATTACTCGCACAGAATACTTTGGGTACAGTTATGTCGTAGCCCAGTAGCAGACCCAGTCGGTTAGCCGACTCGCTGGCTAGTCGGCTAATGAACGCTGAGTAGCCGACTGTATACCTGCACCTGCTCACGTTGGCCGCTCTTCGCATGACCAGCGGCCAGTCGTCTATTGGACTAGAGCGTTTCAGCCCAGCAGACGACTATGGGAACGATTCATTACATATTTTAAGAATTGAGATTTATCATTTGTTTGCCATGCAATACTTTGTGTAAAAAATAATAAAAAGAGTTCTCACTAGAAATTTTAACCCATTCATAATTTAATTTATATAGTGTTGGGACATGAAGTTTTTTAGTAAGAAAATCTTAAATAAAAATTCTCCGATTCTTAAAATGGGCAAGGAAAAGTAGAAAAGAATATTGCGTCTTTTTTTCAGTGCTTTTTTATTCAAGACCTGATAAAATTGTTAAATTTATACCGACAATTCTGTATAGTTCAAAATCGAACTTCAATTATATTTTTGAGTAGACGAAGTTTAATTTCCTACACTAAACATTATTAATAATATAATTGATTCAATAAATATTGATTTGAGTTGATATTTAATAATATTTTAATAATATATGATATAATATTGATATAATAAATAATTGACTTATTATTTATATTATTATTGATGTGAGTTGATTTCTATTAATATTAGAATTAAATTTAAATCTTATATAATCTTATAATAATGCATAATATAATAAAATATAATAATATAATACAATTATCATACAAGTTGCCCTCAAGTAGTCATAAAAGTTCGGGACAATTTTGAGTTAGATTTACCCTAAAGCCGACATAAAATTTGAAGTTTGAAAAAAGAAAGTAAAAAAAAAAAATTATTTCCTTTAAATCTTTCGTTTTATTCATGTTCATTTGTTACAACAAGGTGAACTCCTATGACAAGGCGAATTGCATAATACACCAGCTTTAAAACAAGCGCAACATTTCGTTTCACATTGATTTTGTGTTTAGTTGCTGCCTTTCGTAACGAAAGTACACTATCTTTAGGTATGTCAGTTAATTCCATCACACTGGCTCCTGAAATTTGAATCTCGGTTCGAGGAAACCAACCCTTAAGCAAACCGTCTTTGGTTCCTATTTGATAAATGCCATTTTCTAAACGAGTCACGATCCCAAAAATGTTACTAAAATCTAGAGGTCCCCGATCTACAGCTGAAACAGATAATATTATACTGTCCACCAAATGCTTTCCTCCAACGCACAACGAGCAGACGAGTCTATGCTCAGTATTCAAATCTAGTTGTCCACAATTAATGTGTATTCGCATAGTACATTGTGGGCATTGCGGTGCGAAGAGCGGCCAGCGTGAGCAGGTGCAGGTATACAGTCGGCTACCCAGCGTTCATTAGCCGACTAGCCAGCGTGTCGGCTAACCGACTGGGTCGGCTACTGGGCTACGACATATATATATATATATATATATATATACATAACATCTGGTAGACCGTTCACGGAAAGGGTTCGAAAGTTCGCCCAAGAACTAAGGACCTTGAATCACACACTAAACAAGTCAAAGCTGCTGACAATCAAGCAGCATATTGTTGACAAAATAAGGCTGTTAATTATCAAGTGTGCCAAAATTCATTTGAAGAAAGGAAAGATTACTGGCGTTCCCAAGGACCCTGAGCTTGTGGATATAAGTGTTATTAGACATCTTAACACTGGAGAGACCTATACATACCTGGGCGTGCCTCAAAGCCGCATTCAGGACGTAACATCAGTGAAGGAGTCTCTCCGAAGCAGATACAAGCATCTTCTTCGACAGATTTGGTCTTCCAATCTGTCGGCGTTGAACAAGGTATCTGCGACTAACATGCTTGCCGTCCCGGTTCTACTCTACTCGTTTGGGGTGGTTCAATGGACGAAGAACGAGCTTAAGGCCCTTGATGTCACCACGCGTAAGATCATGCATATGCATAAAAGCTTGCATATCAATTCGTCAGTTCCGCGATTATACATTTCACGCCAGCAAGGCGGACGCGGACTTCCGAATCTCCAGTGTCTTCATAACCGAATTGTTTTGAGTACAGCTTACATCGTTGCGAATGGCAGAGATCCTCTCCTAAAGATGGTCAGAAACCACGAGATGATTGGCGAAGGGGCGTTCCTTTACAAAGCCGCGGAGCAAGCTGCCGAGACCCTTGGCCTGAATTTTAACATCAGAAGTGAGGAAAGTGCATTACTCCATCTAGATGCTTCACGTCTAAAAGCCGAAGTAAAGAAAGCAGAGGTTGGAAAATTTCACCAAGAGCTACTCGACAAGCAAATGCACGGAAACTTTCACAGAAATGTAGAAAAACAGTCCTTGTCGAAGGAGCAAACTTTTGCTTTCCTCAAATCATCAGGGCTCAATTCAGGTACAGAGGGCTTTATTTTCGCATGCCAGGACGGTGTAATCTCCACCTTAGCATACCGCGCCCGCATTTTATGTCAAGAAGTTCCCAGTGATAGGTGCAGAGCGTGTCATGCACACGCTGAGTACCTAGAACATATACTATCGGGGTGTCCGACCCACGCAGGAACAACGTATATCTATAGACATAATGCGGCCCTAAGAGTACTTTATTACCACCTTTGTCGCTCTTACGGTGTTGGTCGCGACCCTGCCCTGCCGAACGCTCCAAGGGATATAGAGTCAATTGTCCGAAACGAGAAGTGCCAGATTTTCTGGAACTACGATTTTCGGGCAGCAGTCTCCGTTGCGCACTCGAGGCCTGACATTGTTCTCCAAGACTTCGAGAAACGAACTATATTCGTGATCGAATTCTCGGCTCCATCCGAATACAACATCACTGCAAAGGAGAAAGAAAAAGAGGAGAGATATCAAGACCTTAAAAGAGAGCTGCGTCGACTGTACCCAAAATATTCGGTACGAGTAATTGTTCTTGTGATAGGTGCTCTCGGAGGTGTGAAATTATCGCTGGTTCGTAACCTTAAAGCCATACCCGCGTGCCAAAAATATGCCAAGGCTCTTGCGAGATGGATGCAGAAAGCTGTCATCCTTGGGTCGCTTCGTGTCCTCAAGACACACGAGGGTTTCGCCGGCCTGTCGTTGTGATTTCGTCGTGCCCTGTGACCACCCATCTCACGGATGTGAGACGTGGCCATAGGTGTATTTTACCGCGGTTCTACTGGGGGCCATTGACATTTTTTCCAGATGGCAGTTGCTCTTAGTGGTACCCTGCGGTGGTTGTTTAACTTTTTTTTTTTTTTTAATTATATATATATATATATATATAGTTAAAAGTTTGTCATAAGGACAACCGCAGGATTTCGCCGAGAGCGGGTGCTAATCTGAAAAATTGCACCCGCTCCCAGCGAAATCGCGGTAAGATTTCAGCTGTAACCACGTCCGTCTCACGACCGTGAGATGGGTGGTTACAGTCTGCGCGAATTCAATACGATGATCCGGCGAAAGTCTCGTGCACCCTGAGGACACGGAGCGACCCAAGGACGACCGCATTCTGCATTCTCCCTGCAAGTGTCTCAGCATTTTGTTGACACGCAGGGATGCTTTTCAGACTATGAACAAGTGAAACCTTGGCACCTACAAGAGCGCCAATGATCAGGACGATTAGCTTAACAGAATATTCCGGATATAACCGTCGCAACTCCCTCATAAGGTCTTTATACCTTTCTTTCTTTTCTTTCTCCTTCGCTGTGACGTTTTGGTCCGCTGGTGCCGAAAATTCGATAACGAACATGGTTCGTTTCTCGAACTCAAGAAGAACCATGTCAGGCCTCGAGTGCGCAACAGAAACAATTGTCGAGAATATGAAGTTCCAATATATGCGGCACTTCTCATTTTCGACAATTGACTCTATTTCTCTAGGGGCGTTCAGCGGAGAGGTATTTGGGCTAATGCCGTAAGAGTGACAGAGATGGTAATAAAGCACTCTAAGTGCCGCATTGTGCCTTTGGATGTAGGTTGTTCCCGCATGAGCTGGACAACTAGATAGTATGTGTCCTAGATGCTCGGGGTGTTCATGACACGCTCTGCAGCTATCATCGGGAATATCTTGGCTCAAAATGTGGCGACGGTATGCTAGAGTGGAAATGACACCATCTTGACATGCCAAAATGAAGCCCTCTGTGCCCGACTTCAATCCGGGTGATCTAAGGAAAGCAAACGTCAGCTCATACGACATCGACTGATCTTCCACATTTCTGTGGAAGATGCCGTGCATCTTCTTGTCGAGGAGCTCTTCGCGGAAGTTTTTCTCCTGTGCTTTCTTAATCCGGGCCTTCAGGAGTGAGTATTCAAGATGGATAAGATTTGATGCATTTCGTTCACCCCTGATATTGAAGTCAAGGCCGAGTGTTTCAGCAGCCTCTTCTGCTGCTTTGTAAAGAAACGCCCCTTTGCCTACTTCTTCGTGTTTTCTGACCATTTTAAGAAGAGGATCTTGTCCATTTGCGACAATATGTGCTGTACCCAGAATAATCCTGTTGTGAAGACATTCAAGATTCAGTATTCCACGACCACCTTAACGGCGTGAGATGTAAAGCCGTGGAACAGAAGACTTAAGGTGCATGCTTTTGTTAATGTGCATAACCTTTCGGGACCCGATGTCGAAGGATCTGAGCTCGTCCTTCGTCCATGGAACTACTCCAAATGAATAGAGTACTACTGGGACGGCAAGCATGTTCGTTGCAGATACTTTGTTCCTCGCCGACAGTTCGGAAGACCATATCTGTCGGAGGAGACGTTTGTATCTGCATCGGAGAGTATCCTTTATAGATGTTACGTCCCGAATGCGGCTTTGTGGCACGCCCAGGTATGTATAGGTCTCTCCAGCGCAAAGGTGTCGTATAGCGCTTCTGTCAACGAGTTCAGGATCTTCGGGGATGCCGTTAAGTTTTCCTTCCTTCAAATTAACCTTGGCGCATTTCTCTAACCCGAACTCCATTCCAATCTCTTGAGTGTACTCTGTGACAATTTTTAGAGCTAGATGTAGTTTCTCTTGATTTCTAGCATAGAGCTTAAGATCATCCATGTAAAATACATGAGTTACCTTATGCTTTCGATTTCCAGGTTTGCCACAGAGGTACCCTTCGGAATGGCGAAGTGCGAGAGATAGGGGCAATAATGTGAGGCAAAAGAGGAGAGGGCTCATGGTGTCGCCCTGAAATACACCTCTCTGAAAGGTGATACTGTTAGTGATCACACGATATTTTCCAGATAAGATGGTAAATCTGGTTTTCCAAAGCGGCATTAATCTCTCTATGCATCTCACGATGTGTTGATGAACCTTTAAGCTTTCCAACAGACAGATGATAAGTATATGGGAGGTTGAATCAAAAGCTTTTCGGTAATCTATCCAGGCCATCGATAGAGATCGTTGATAGGATGCTGCATCTTTACAGACACATCTATCGATGAGCAGGTTCTCCCGACATCCTGCTACGCCTTTCTTCGAGCCACGTTGTTCATACATCTCTCGCCACACAGGTTCAATTGTCCGAAGAATCCTATCATTTAGGATGGCTGTGAAGATCTTATACAGTGTGTTCAGACAAGTTATTGGCCTGTAATTCTTAGGGTCAGCTAAGTTGCCCGTCTTAGGCAGGAGCACTGTGCGCCCTTCCACCAACCACTCCGGAATAGGCTCTTCCGACTTTAGATATGAGGTGAAAATTCGGGCCAGATGCTGGTGGGTTGAAGGAAACTTCTTCCACCAGAAGGTCTTGATACCATCTGGTCCCGGAGCGGGGAAGTTCTTCATGCATTCTTCCTCAGATGTTATGAGGGCATCGCACAGCTCCTTGAAGCTCCTTGAATATATATATATATATATATATATATATATATATATTCAGATTGAATTTCTTTAAATTTTCTGTCATAAATTTGAAGTCAAATGCACATGTAATAAATAAATAAATATATATATATATATATATATTACATGTGCATTTGACTTCAGATTCAGGACAGAAAATTTAAAGAAATTAAAAATTACGTTACAGCAAATTAATTACCCACTACCTTTAATAGAAGTGGTTATTGAAGAATGAATATTTTTAATTTACAATAGTTCCAGTAAATATAACAAATGGTTAGATAATTACAAAAAAAAACTGATCTTCGTGTTTCGTTACCGTACGTACAAGGTTTATCAGAAAGATTGAAAAGTGCTTTAAAAAATTTGATATTAATGAATGTTTTAAAAATAATCATGAATTGTAAAATTTTTTTATAAATAAGAAAGAGCCTGAAAAAATTGAAAATTTATCAAACGTAGCTCACTTAATACAATGCAAAGGTTATAATAAAATATACATTGGTGAAACTGGCAGGAGGTCGAAAACAGGAATAGCTGAACATAAAAGAGATTACAGAATTGGCAATTTAAAAAAAAGGTTTGTCACAACCAGGCACCACAAGGTGCAATGCATACGGCTAAGTCAAAGTTTTATCTACCACCTTGCGTCCTAGAACGGCGGCAAAACATGCGCCACTAACGCAAATGCGTGCTGCTCTGTGACTGATGACGCAAGTTGCGATTCTGTGCAATCATGACAGATCATGCTCTTGGCTGTCACCGGTATTTGTTTATATTAATTTATTTTCACGTAAGTGTTATTTAATTGACAGTAAAAATGTGATATTGAGATAGAAATTATTTATAGTTAGTAAATTTTTATAACAGGTAAGTGTAGCCTTTTTACTGCAGCTGTATCATGTGTCAAAAGAAACTTAACCTCCATGGCAAACAAATTTTGACCAGAATAATGAAGTTTTCAGTCAAAAATGGATAAAAATTACGTCGTCCTTTTGTGCCAATGCACTAAGGGACCATTTTTTGCGTTTCCGAAATTTCTTACTGACATGGACCGTTTGTTTAAATGGGTGTCTGCTTCCGAAAATCACTCTTTGCTAAAGCTGGCTTTTCAAAAGCGAGCCTCATACGCGCGACCGATTTATTTACATGTAATTAGTTTATTTGAAAATAAAGTTCAATAAAATACTATGAATTTAATTTTTACTTCAATAATTTTGATTTGTCCACGGCTTCGCATGGATACCCTCTCACGATGCAGAATAAATACTTGTGCAACTCTAAACATTTTCATGCAACTTTGGAAAAATCCTCTAAAATATCGGCGCGAACAAATTTTCATAGAAATACACAGTAAATGATCTCAACTCGAGAAGAGTTCAGACGTCAAGCCATTTCGAGCGCGCATAGCACTCGGATGGATGACCATCAGCGACGTATACGACCGAGTTGTGTATTCGCTGCGTTTTAAACTCGGTTTTAATCAATGACGAGCAGGCGGTTTGACGGGAGGGTTCCTTCGACAAATTGCCAAACTCTTCATTTGCTCATGAAAATATTCTAAATAATTAATAAATCTTGGAAATTTGAAGAGCATAATAGAAAGAAGTCATCGGAAAGATATTGTTAGTTAATTCTGTAAAAAATTCACCCTATTCGTTGAAAAATAGCCAAATTCTGATATTTTAAATGAAAGTTGATTAAATAATTAATAATTCTTGTAAATTTACAAAACAACATAGAGAAGAGGATCGGAAAGACAATCTTAGTTGACTCCGTTAACAAATTGGGTCTATTCCTTGAAAAATACACAAACTATCTAAATATGTTTATGAAAAAAATTTAAATAATGATTAATAATTATTATGAATTTGCAAAGTATCATAGAAAATAGTCCTCGAAAAGATATTCTTAGTTGCCTCCAAATTTCCGGTAAAAATTGTTTAAATAATTAATAATACTTGGGAATTTACAAAGTATCCCAGAAGAAATTTATCGGAAAAATATTCTTAGTTAATTCTTCAAAAATATAGCCTACTCGTTGATAAATAACCCAACTCTGAATTTGTTTATGGAAATTGTTTAAATAATTATTAATTCTTTTAAATTTACAAATCAACATAGAATAGAGTCATCAGAAAGATATCGTTAGTTGAGTCAGTGAACAAGTTGTGTCTATACCTTGAAAAATACCCAAACTCTTATTGGTCTTATTGGAAATACGTACTTTCTTGCTTGCGTAACAAAATTGAGCCTATTAGTTTCAAAACAGCTACACTCTCAATTTGTTTATACAAATTGTTCAAATAATTAATGATACTTGAGAATTTACGAAGTATCATATAAAAAAAGTCATCGGAATGACATTCTTAGTTAATTTTGTAAAGAAATGTAGCCTATTTGTTAAAACATAACCAAATTCTAAATTTTTTAATGAAAATGGTTTAAATCATTGTTAATTCTTGCAAATTTACTAAGCAACATAGAAAAAAGTCATCAGAAAGACTTTTCATAGCAACATAGAAAAAATTAATCAGAAATATATTCTTGGTTAATTCTATGAAAAAAATTAGCCTATTCGTTGAAAATAGCCAAAATCTGAATTTGTGAAGCAGCCTAGAAAAAGAGTCTTCGAAAAAACATACTTAATTGACTCCGTAAACAAATTGTGCCTATTCCTTGACAAATATACAAACTCTGCATATGTTTATGAAAACTGTTAAAATAATTAATAATGATTGTATATTTGCAAAGTATCGTACAAAATATTTATTGGAAATACATTCTTTCTTGATTCCCTGAAAAAAATAATCCTATTCGTTGACAAATGAACGAGCTCTTAATTTGTTTATGAAAATTGTTTCAATAATTATTAATTTTTGAAAATTTGCAAATCCTAATACAAAAAAGTCATTGGAATGATATTCTTAGCTGATTCTGTAAAAAAATGTAGCATATTTGTTAAAAAATAGCCAAACTTTAAATTTTGGTAAAAATTGTTAAAATTATTATCAATTCTTGTAAATTTACAAAGTAACATGGAAAAGAGTCATCGGAAAGACATTCTTAGTTGATTCCGTAAACAAATTGAGCTTATTCTTTTATGGAAACTGTTTGAATAATTAATCGTTTTTGTAAAATTACATAAGCAGTATAGAAAATAGTCATCAGAAAGACTTTTCTTAGCATCATAAAAACAAGTAATCTGAAAGATATTCTTACTTAATTCTGTATAAAATTGAGCCTATGCGTTGAGAAATAGCCAAACTCTTAATTTTTTAATAAAAATTGTTTCTTAATAATTCTTGTAAATTTATAAAGCAACATAGAAAAGAGTCATCGGAAAGATATTCATAGTTGACTCCGTAAACAAATTGTGCCTATTCCTTCAAAAATACCCAAACTCTAAGATATGTTTATGAAAACTGTTTAACCTTCCGGCGGGCGCGCCTTTTGGAGTCACACGAGCAGGCGCGCGCCGCACTCCGTGCGGCTGATCGAAAAATCGATTTATTCAGACGAAAGGCGCGTTTTGTTCATCTGTGAAGGGATTATTTCGAAGTAAAATTTTATTCTGAATAAATCGCAATTTATTTGGAAACATTAGAACCGCAATAAACACTTAACATTTAACATAAACGCGCACCTCACTACGTGCGGTGGAGGTAGGCACGAGACCGGGCGCGTGCTTTATTTCGTGCGGCGGATCTCGATTGCTGACTTTGATAGACGGAATGCGACTGACCGAAATTTTTTTGTGGATTCCTCTGAATGCGAATCTATCGAAAACAGTATGAACTAGGATTACATCTTGCCCTCAAGGCATTAACCCCTTTGCTTCCCACCGAAATTCAAACCATTCTGGTTGTGCCGCACGCAGTGCGGCCACGCGCCCGCCGGAAGGTTAAATAATTCATAATTATTGTAAATGTGCAAAGTATCGTAGAAAAGAGTTACTGGAAATACATTACTGGTGATTCCGAAAACAAATGGATTGTAAATTTGGAAAGCTTCATAGAAAAAGTATTCGTAAAGATATTCTTAGTTAATTTTTCAAAAAAATTAAGCCTATTCGTTGAAAAATAGCCAAATTCTGAATTTTATATGAAAATTGTTTGAATTGTTAAACATTATTGTAAATTTACAAAACAGCATGGAAAAGAATCAACGGAAAGATATTCTTAGTTGACTCCGTAAACAAATTATGCCTATTCTTGGAAAAATAGCCAAACTCTGAATATTTTTATGAAAATTGTTGAAATAATGAATAATTATTGTATATTTACAATGTATCGTAGAAAAGAGTTATTGCAAATACATTCTTTTTTGATGCCCTAAACTTATTGATCCTATTCGTTGAAAAAAGGCCGAGACCTTAATTCGTTTAGGAAAATTATTTAAAAAATTAATCATTCTTGGAAATTTGCAAAGCATCATAAAAAAAGTCATCGGAAAGATATTCTTACTTAATTCTGTAACAAAAATTAGCCTATTTGTTGACAAATACCAAAAACTCTATACGTCTATTTTTTAAATTCTCTAAACTTCTTTAAATCACAAAGTAATTCAAATTTTTATGTTTTGTAATAAAAATAGCACAGATGAATTCATATTTTCAATTGCTTAAGGTGACAATAGTAGTTACAATTAGAAGGACGTTATATCTTTTGAAAATGTAACTGAAAGGTAAATAAAATAAAATTATAAACGTTCATAATTTTTTATTGTTAGTTAAAATTAGAAGGATGTAATTGTCTTCGAAAATTTAAATAAAAGTAAAATAAAATAAAGAATGAAATCATATTTTCAATTGAGTAATATTTCAAAAATAGTTTAAATTTGAAAGAAGTCACAGTCCTCGCACATGTAACTAACATAAAAATAAAACGAATTTCTAAATATTCATTAATTTGAGGCTACATAATTTTAAAAAGAAATATTAATAGTTGAGCCGAAATATTAATTATAATTGTAATTTTTTCTTTACATTTAATTAGCCCAGGATGAAATCATTTTGAATTGCTTAAGATTTCAAAAATAGTTTGAATTTCAAAAAGGCATAGACGTCGAAAGTGTAACTAAAATAAAAATAAAATTAATTGCTAAATATTTATAATTTTCCGTTATTTATAATTAGAATAAAAAAAGTTTTAACTTGTAGTTAAAATTGTGATTTTGTTAATTTCCTTGAAAGCTACCCAAAATTTGTAAAAATTGAAGAAAAAAACAGTATGAATTCACTGAAGTGTTTTAATATCACATCACAGTAAAAATTAGGGAAAAATATATTACATGTGAAAAATTATTTCAGGAAATCTTAAAAAATCACAATATCATTTTATTGAAGACATTATTAGAGTATTGGAAGCAATTAATAAAAAGAAAAAAAAACTGAAAATAATGAAAGTAAAAGTTTTTACCTTTATTAAACTTTTTACTGGTTTTTAAATTCTTTTTTAGGTATATTGTGCATACATTTTCTTATGCAAATGAATTTGCTCAAAACGTTCAAATGGTTTTGATTTTAATATTATAGTTTAGATAGAAAAGTTGTGCTTATTATTAAAAAGATTATAGCTGCATGTACGTTTTTGTGTAAGCTAAAAAATAGCCAAAGTGTGAATTTGTTCATGAAAATTGTTTAAATAATTAATAATTATTGTAAATTCACAAAGTGGCATAGAAAAGAGGCATCGGAAAGGCATTCTAAGTTGATTCCGTAAACAAATTGAGCCTATTTGTTGAAAAATGGCCAAACTCTTAATTTGTTTATGAAAATTGTTTGAATAATTGACGAATATTGGAAATTTGCAAAGCATCATAGAAAAAAGTCAGCGGAAAGATATTCTTAGATAATTATGTAAAAAAAATTGAGCCTATTTGTTGAAAAATAGCCAAACTCTGTATTTGTTTATGAAAATTGTTTAAATAATTAATTATTCTTGTACATTTGCAAAGTATAATATGAAACAGTCACTGGAAAAGCATTCTTAGTTGATTGCGTTAAAAGAAATGAAGCCTTTTCGTTGAAAAATAACCAAACTCTGAATTTGCTTACAAAAATGGTTTAAATAAATAAAGTATAAACCATAGTTCTTTGAAATTTGTAAATTACTATAGAAAAGAGTTATCGCAAATACATTCTCAGTTAAATCTGTAAAAAAATTGAGCCTATTCGTTGAAAAACAAAATTTATCATAAAAAAATCTTACGTTTTAAATAATTAATAATTCTTGGGAACTTGCGAAATATCATGAAAAAGACATTCTTAGTTGATTCCGTGAACAAATTGAGCCTATTCGTTAAAAAATAGAAAACTCTGAATTTCCTTACAGCAATTGTTTAAATAAATCATAATTATTGTGACTTTGTGAAGCACTGTAGCAAAGAGTCACCGCAAATACATTCTCAGTTACATCTGTAAAAAAATTGAGCCTATTCGTTGAAAAAGAAAATTTATCATAAAAAAATCTCAAGTTTTAAATAATGAATAATTCTTGGTAATTTGCGAAATATCATGAAAAAAACATTCTTAGTTGATTCCGTGAACAAATTGAGCCTATTCGTTAAAAAATAGAAAGCTCTGAATTTCCTTACAGAAATTGTTTAAATAAATCATAATTATTGTGAATTTGTAAAGCACTGTACCAAAGAGTCACCGCAAAGACATTCTCACTTAATTCTGTAAAAACATTAAGCCTATTCGTTGAAAAACAAAATTTATTGTAAAAGAAATCTTAGTTTTAAATAAATAATTCTTGTGAATTTGCAAACCATCATAAAAACAACTCATCTGAAAGACATTCTTAGTTGATTCCGTGAAAAAATTAAGTATAGTCGTTGAAAAATATTAATGAAAAAAATGGTTTGAATCGTAATTTTTGGGAAGTTGCAAAGCAACATAGAAAAAAGCAAAGCAACATAGAAAAAAGTCATCGCAAAGATGTTCTCAGTTGAATAAAAAAAAATTGAGTCTATTTGTTGAAAAATAGAAAAAATATGAATTTTTTAATAAAAATTGTTTAAATAATTAAAAATGCTTCCAAATTCGCTAAGCATCATATAAAACAGTCACCGGAAAAGCATTCTTAGTTTATTTCGTTGAAAAAAATTAAGCCTGTTCGTTGAGAAATAGCCAAACTGTAATTTTGTTTTAAATTGCCAAATAGCATCTTCTTTCAAGTAACAGTAATAAATCTTTTATTTCTCACACATTCCATACAAGAACTATGTATTTCAATGAGATAAACCTGCCCAATACTGAAAAGAACTTTCGATCAATAATTTATTTGTTGACAAAATTGAGCCTTTTCGTTGATAAATAGCCAAACTGTGATTTTTTTTTAAATTGCCAAACAGCATCTTCTTTAAAGTAACAGTAATAAAACTTTTATGTCTCACACATTCCATACAAAACTCTGGATTTCAATGAGATAAACCTTCCCAATCCCGAAAAGAACTTTTGATCAATAGTTTGTTTATAACGTAACAAACAACTTTTTCAATCATTCTTAGCGTCTGGAAATTATTCACAGATAGTTTCAGCACAGATATAACACATTTTTCGAAATGTCAAAAGCTTTAATTAAAAAATGAACGATACTCAAAATTTGGAAATTTTCAAACATTTTGAAATGTAAATGAACTATGACTGAAACGTTAAATCGAAAATGAATTTTTCAAAATATGAATAAAATATTAAAAAAGGTTAATGAAAAGCATTCTTTTTTAAAAAGGTGTAAAATGAATCGTATATATAATTATATACCGAGGTATACATCCATATACTTCCCCTAAGCTTCTTATGAAAACAAACATCTCGAGTTCAAATAAACGAGGATCGCTTTTGGTAGATAATGATCGCACAGTAGAACTGAATCTAATCACACGAATATTCAAGACTAACTTTCAAATATAGGATACATAGTAAATGATCTCGGCGCGAGGAAGAAATGAAGAAACATAAAAAAGACTGCCATTGATGAAAAGGAAAGTTTTTACCATTATAAAATTTGTATGCTTTTTTATTTCTTATTAAACATATAGTCCATATGTATTATTATAAAATTGAATTTGTTTTAAACTTTCAAATGGTTTTGATTTTAATATTACAGTTCAGACAGAAAAGTTATATTTATTATTAAATAGGTTATAGCTGCGTGTATGTTTTTATGTAAACTAAAAAATTGTCAAACTCTGAATTTGTGTATGAAAATTAGTTGAATAAATAATCATTGTTGTAATTTTCAAAAGTATCGTAGAAAAAGATTGTTGGAAATTGATGTGGTTTTTCATTCCGTAAACAAATTACGCCTATTCTTTGAAAAATGGTAAAACTCCTAATTCGCTCATGAAAATTATTTAAATAATTAATGAAATCTTGGAAATTTGAAAAGCATAATAGAAAAATGTCGTCGGATATATATATATACATAGTCAATCATGTAAAAAATTCACCCTACTCGTTGAAAAATATAAAACTTCTGAATTTGTTTATGGAAGTTGTTTAAATAATTAATAATTCTTGTAAATTGACAAAAAAAAATTGTAGAGTCTTCGGAAAGACAATCTTAGTGGACTTTGTAAACAAATTGTACTTATTCCTTTAAAAAAACCCAAACTCTGAATATGTTTATGAAAATTGTTTGAATAATTAATAATTATTGTTAATTTTCATAGTATCATAAGAAAAAGTTAGTTTTAAATCATTTTTTATTGATTCCGTAATCAAATTAAGCCTATTATTTGAAAAATAGTCAAACTCCTAATTAGTTTATCAAAATTATTCAAATAATAATTTATTCTTGGAAATTTACAGAGCATTATGAGAAGAAGTCAACGGAAAGATATTCTTACTTAATTTAAAAAAAAAATGGAGACTATTCGTTGAAGAAACCCAAACTTTGAATATGTTTATGAAAAATGGTAAAATAATTAATAATTATTGTAAATTTGCAAAGTAACGTAGGAAAGACTTATTATGAATACATTCTTTTTTGTTCTGTGAAAAAATTAAGCCAATTCGTAAAAAATTAGACAAACTCTGAATTTGTTCATCAAATTTGTCAAAATAATTAATCATTATTGTAAATGTACATAAGCAACATATACAAGAGTCATGAGAAAGACTTTTCTTATCCTCATAGAAAAATGTAAACAGAAAAATATTGTTGGTTAATTCTACAAAATAATTTAGCTTATTCGTTGAAAATAGCCAACATTTGAATTTGTAAAGCAACATAGAAAGGAATATGCGGAAAGAAATTCGTAGTTCACTCCACGAAAAAAATTGTGCCTATTCATTCAAAAATAGCCAAAATCTAATTTATTTAAAATGAAAATTGTAAAAATAATTAATAATTCTTGTAAATTTACAAAGCAACATAAAAAAGAGTCATCAGAAAGACATTATCAGTTGATTCCGTAAACAAATTAAGCTTATTCGTTTATGGAAATTGTTTAAATAATTAATCATCCTTGTTAATTTACATACAAGCAGCATACAAAATTGTCATCAGGAAGACTTTCCTTAGCATCATAGCAAAAAGTAATCTGAAAGATATTCTTACTTAATTCTATAAAAAATTGAACCTATGCGTTGAGAAATAGCCATACTCTCAATTTGTTATTGAAAATTGTTTAAATAATTAATAATTCTTGTAAATTTATAAAGCAACATAGAAAAGAGTCATCGGAAAGATATTCTTAGTTGACTCCGTAAACAAATTGTGCCTATTCCTTGAAAAACATTCAAACCCTGATTATGTTGATCAAAATTGTTTCAGTAATTAATCATTATTGTACATTTGCAAGGTATCGTAGAAAGAGTAATTGGAAATACATTCTTGATAATTCCTTAAAAAATTGAGATCATTCGTTGAAAAATGGCCAATCTCTCAATTTTATATTCGAAATTGTTTAGATAATTAATAACTCTTGAGAATTTACCAAACATCATAGGAAAAAGTCTTCGGAAAGATATTCTTAATTGACTTCGTTTTCTTTCAAGATATATGAGCCAAGGATGAACACATTTTTTAAATTTTCTAAACTTCGTTGAACCATTAATGCCCAAAGTGACCAACATTTTTAACCGATTTCGACTGGATAACTTTTGATGAAAACGCAGTAGAAAAACAAATGAAATACATATTCTGATGACTTCGGGATCGCTCTTTCCGAATCTGGTAACGAAGTTGTCGAAAAATTATTACTTGTGCCCTTTTTTGCCATTTTTTGAAAAAAGTCCATTTTTTTCCTTTAATCATAAAAATGGCCCTGATAACGTTGTCACATGGTGCTGGAAAGTATTCAAATTTGGTCATCGATAATTTTCCTTGAAATATATGCACTTAAAAATTTTTTTGTAAATCGATGATTCGAATACGGCGACCATTTAAATGTGACATAATGAGTGTTTCTGACACCGTGTGGATTCTTCGTTGGGAGTGCTTTTTTTCAAAAAATACTTCAAACAAAAGTTTTTCATTTCAACGAGTTATTTCGAAAATTGGCCTCAAATTCTGGCCTCAAAGTATTTTTGGGCCTTATGAGTCCCAAAACATGTTAAATAATAGAAAAATCTCATTTTTTATTTTAGATTCAGAATCTACGGAAAATTTCATGTAAGAATACATGAACTCAAAATTCAATTTTTGGGCCTTACGTACACTATTGCATACTCATGTATATTCTTAGGCATCTTGGGGTCAAGACTATGTTGAATAATGGAAATATCTCATTTCCCATTCGAAATTCAGAATCTACGGGAAAGTTCACGATAGAATACCTATTTTTCAATTCGAAAATTTGAGCCTTATGTACACTTTTGCGGCTACTCGAAACTTTTTGTAGGCTCTTATGGGACTCAAATAATCTTCAATGATGCAAAAATTCATAGATTCATAATCTACGTGAGATTTCCTGTAAAAATAGGTATTTCCCAAATTCTGAATTGGGTCTTATCTACTTTTCAGACAGTACCGACAATGCCGATACACTTCTGGCATTCGGAATGAAATCATGAATCTCATCATAAAACACTAGAATCACTCAGGTTCATATTGGATACAATTCATAATTCACATTTTTGGGCCCATTCAATCAATTATGCAGTTGGAGCGCCCTTTGCCGTTGATAGAAGCAACGTTGCCCGGTTTTCACCACGTGGAGTTGGGCGCTCTTCGAAAACCTTTTTTTTTCACTTTGTGAAAGCGCAAACGAAGAGCGCCGTGTCCGGTACTGTCCGAAAAGTAAATAAGACCCAATTCAGAATTCGGGAAATACCTATTTTTACAGGAAATCTCACGTAGATTATGAATCTATGAATTTTTGCATCATTGAAGATTATTTGAGTCCCATAAGACTGCAAAAAGTTTCGAGTAGCCGCAAAAGTGTACATAAGGCCCAAATTTTCGAATTGAAAAATAGGTATTCTATCGTGAAATTTTCCGTAGATTCTGAATTTCGAATGGGAAATGAGATATTTCCATTATTCAACATAGTCTTGACCCCAAGAGGCCTAAAAATATACATGAGTATGCAATAGTGTACGTAAGGCCCAAAAATTGAATTTTGAGTTCATGTATTCTTACATGAAATTTTCCGTAGATTCTGAATCTAAAATAAAAAATGAGATTTTTCTACTATTTAGCATGTTTTGGGACTCATAAGGCCCAAAAATACTTTGGGCCCAGAATTTGAGGCCAATTTTCGAAATATCTCGTTGAAATGAAAAACTTTTGTTTGAAGTATTTTTAGAATAAAAGCACTCTCAACGAAGAATCCACATGGTGTCAGAAACACTCATTATGTCACATTTAAATGGTCGCAATATTGGAATCATCGATTTCCAAAAAATTTTTTAAGTGCATATATTTCAAGGAAAATTATCGATGACCAAATTTGAATACTTTCCAGCACCATGTGACAACGTTATCAGGGTCATTTTTATGATTAAAAGAAAAAAAAAACTAAAAAAAAATGGACTTTTTTCAAAAAATAGCAAAAAAAAGGGCATAAGCAATAATTTTTCGTCAATTTCGTCACCAGATTCGAAAAGAGCGATCCCGAAAGCATCAGAATATGTATTTCATTTTTTTTTTCTAGTGCGTTTTCATCAAAAGTTATCCAGTCGAAATCGGTTAAAAATGTTGGACACTTTGGGCATTAATGGGTTAAATTCAAAAAATGATTTCATTTTAATTTTTTCTAAAAAAATTAGAGCAGGATGAATTTATATTTTCAATTGTTAGTTAAAGTTAGAAGGATGCAACTGTTTTTGAAAATGTAAATAAAAGTATAGTAAAATAAAATAAATATATAAATGTGCATAATTTGTATTGTTTTTTATTTATTTATTTTTTATTCTAATAAAGAAATTGTTTTCAAAAATAAGCTGAGGCTATTTAATTTTCAAATAAAACATTAAGAAATAAGCCAAAATATTAATTAAAATTGTATTTTCTTTAATAGGCCAGGATGAAATAATATTATCAATTATAGTTTAAATATGAAAGAAGTCACAGTCGTCGAAAATCTAACATATAAATCTTTTCATCCGATAAGATAAGATAAATATTTTTGTGAAGATAATTTTGCAGTTTATCATTTTATCTATAAAAAACTAGAAACACGCTCTTAAATTCTAATTTGATATTAATCGTCGTTAAATATTCTTACATTTGATACTAATCTCTTTTTTCTAAATTTAATTTTTTTATGGATCTCAATCAAGTCATAAAGTCCTTTCCAGGAGAAAATATTCAAATGAATTTGCAACTTAATGACACAAGGCAGAATAAGAAAGAAAATTTGACTCTAAATCCAAAAATAATAAGTTGTAAGCTCTTCTTGTAAAATTGAAACTGTTTTTGCAGATAAATATATTAATTTTCTAGGAAAATAAGCGAATTGCCGAATATAATTTGTTTTATTTAGATGTATCGTGTCAAAACAAACCTCTATAATTCAGAACCCTTAGGAGACATCTTATTGATAAAAATGGTTCAAACTTTCAATCGCCGATAGCTGAAGAAAATGTTCTGCTTTTCAAGTCAGTTGACTCTACACAAGTGCTTTTTCACCTTCCCATCAGTGTAACTTCATTTAAGATTATCCAATTGGACTTTTATTACAGTGTTTTGAAAGGAAAGCTCTTTTCATATTCTTTAAGAATATCATAATAATTTTATTTCATTATGAATTTTTTTTCAATCAAAATTAAAATTGTTTTTTTACATTTAAAAAAAGAGATTTCTTCTTTACAAATAATTTTTTTCACATTCTTTGAAGTCAGGAAGAAGAAAAAGTGGGTTGGAAATAATTTCAGGATCAAATTGAGATTTTTACGCTCGAGGGGAACACATTATGATTATATAATATACATAGGCACACGAAACCATCTCAAGATAGTCAAATATAAGCTTAGAGGCAAGTTAGACTTAAGAGTATTCGTTCCTGGGTGCTGCGAAAGTTGAATGTTGTCCCCTCGAGCGTCAAAATATCAATTTGACCACGAAATTATTTCCAGCCCACTTTTTCTTCTACATCACTTTAAAAAGTGTAACAGAGCTATTTTTTAAAAAAGGAAAAGAAAATTTCAATCATAATTTTCTTCAAAAAATCAATTTTAATTTTGATTTTCAAAAAAAAAATAAAAATTCATAATGAAAAAAAAAAATTGTTAACATAATCTTAAACTAAATGAAAAGAGCTTTCTAAAAATACTCTAATAAAAGTTCAGTCGAATAATCCTAAAAGAAGTTACGCCAACGTGACGGTGAAAAACACCTGAAAAAATTAAAAATTTAGACCCTGGTATATTGACAACTGGATGATAAATGGACCTATGGTTTGGTGAGTTGATATAGGTCCACTAGGATTATAATTTAGCCAAGTTTCAACCCGATTAAAAAAAAAAAACAATTTTAGGTGGGAACACTTGACGTATTTTGCTCCATGAATTGTTTGTAAAAATTTAATAAGTCCAAGCATAATAACAATTTGCATTTTTATGTTTATATATCTAGATCGATCTGGTCTTTGTGAATTAGAACAAGATTCTCTGAAAATACAATCCTTACTAGCAGGAACCTCTGACAATTTGGAAACAGGTACCGCGGATGCGATCAGTTAAATATGGGCGTGAAATAAAAAACATGATCAGAAAAATTGTAAACTACAAGTTATAAAGATAATTTCAATAAAAACCACAATACCACCTTGATCAAAAAGTTTTAGTACTCGTCACCGTGTGGCGCTCTCGTTCGGCCGATTTCAATTCTTCTTTTTTTGTTGTGTTGGTAGAAGTGTCACTGACGTTCTGTCAGATTTTCAGCTTGATAGCTTGACATTTGTTGAAGTGACGCCGTATTGTGTACATCTATCTTTGTGTGTGGTTTCGATTTTTCACAAAAAAATGTCATCGACTTTGCAGCAACGAGTTTGCATTAAATTTTATGTTAAAAATGGATGTAATGGTGCGCAGACTTTGGAATAATGTTTCGGCAACGATACTCTAACGAGATCGAACGTTTTCCGCTGGCACGAACGCTTCAGAAGTGGTCGTGAGTCAGGCGAGGATGACGAACGCAGTGGCAGGCCGTCGACTCCGAAAACTGATGAAAACATCAACAAAATCAAAGAATGGATGACTGTAAGCTGCAAATTGACCATTAGAGAGATTGCAGAGGAGTTGAACATTGCTTACAGATCCGCTCAAGACATTTTGGTTAATGATTTGGGCCTCAGACGTGTCGCTGCAAAGCTGGTGCCGAAAGACCTGAATTTCATGCCATCGTTATCCGTGAGCATTTGGCTAAAAACGAAACGAATACCATCCATCAACTACCGAATTCATCTGATTTGGCTCCCTGCGACTTTTTCCTATTCGGTCGACTCAAGAAACCGCTCAGCGGAACGCGTTACAGCACCCGAGATGAGGTCATGGAAAAATCGAAGATGGATCTGATGGCTATACCGTAAACCGATTATAAAACATGTTTCGAGGATTGGATCAAGCGCTGGCATAAGTTCGTTGCAGTCGATGGGCAGTACTTTGAAGGGGACAATATCAATTATGATGAATAAACTTGTATTTTTGATTTTAGAAATAAAGTCCTAAAACTTTTTGATCAAGGTGATAGGAATTTAAAAAATTCGCTGTACATATTTCCAATTTCGATTCCTAAGTTTCTTGCAACAATTTTTTTCCAAAAACAGAGAACACTTTTCTCGAAGACTTTTTTGTTCTCCAGAAATGTAAAAAAGAAAAACATTTTTTTTCGAGCGCTGGTAACGAAGCTGCATATCTATCGATTCCAAATTATACTTTTTTAGGATCCCAACACGCAACTTTTTCGCGTTCAAGTGATTTCAAATTCCACAATTTTTATTTTTGACTCACCCTACTATGCATTGGCTAAATGAAACAATCAATTTATTTTTTTAGATATTTGCCGTAGCCGAGGCACCCGCAGCGAGAGCAGTTACGGCGAAAAATAATTCAACGTCAAGTCACCCAACTGCAAATTCCTGTATAGGAACCTGTGCAGGAACCTGACAGGTTCCTTTGGAGGTTCCTGTACAGGAACGTACGCAGGTTCCTGGTACACCGGTTCCTGCCGCGGATCCTGCGAAGGAACTTTCGCACGTTCCTGTACAGGAACCTGGATATTCAAATACCTGTACAAGTTCCTGTATTATCGTGGATGATGCTGCAAGAAATTCCCTAGATAGGATCCTGTACAGGTTCCTGTGCAAGTGGGACACATTTGCAAAAAGTACCTATGAATGATCCTGTACAGGTTCCTGAGCAGGTGGGACACTTGCATATATAT
>CAKNXH010060069.1:104816-128891 GCA_932178445.1 Andricus quercusramuli | reverse complement strand
CCATCAGCGCGTCCTGTCAATGGCCTGGATTGACTACCGGAAAGCTTTTGATTCAACCTCTCATAGACTTATCATCTGTCTGTTGGAAAGCTTGAAGGTACATCCACACATAGTGAGATGCATAGAGAGATTGATGCCTCTTTGGAAAACTAGATTTACCATCTCATCTAGGAATTATCGTCTGACGACGAACAACGTCACCTTCCAGAGGGGCGTCTTTCAAGGGGATAGTATGAGCCCTTTGCTTTTTTGCATCACACTTTTGCCTCTATCTCTTGCACTACGAAATTCTCCTGGATACCTCTGTGGCGACACTAATCAGCGTGAGCATAAGGTCACTCATGTATTCTATATGGATGACCTGAAGATCTATGCCGCTGGTAAAAGCAGACTTCAAACTGCTTTAAATATCGTCAAGAACTACACAGGAGAGATTGGGATGGACTTTGGTTTGGACAAGTGTGCCAAAATTCATTTGAAGAAAGGAAAGATTACTGGCGTTCCCAAGGACCCTGAGCTTGTGGATATAAGTGTTATTAGACATCTTAACACTGGAGAGACCTATACATACCTGGGCGTGCCTCAAAGCCGCATTCAGGACGTAACATCAGTGAAGGAGTCTCTCCGAAGCAGATACAAGCATCTTCTTCGACAGATTTGGTCTTCCAATCTGTCGGCGTTGAACAAGGTATCTGCGACTAACATGCTTGCCGTCCCGGTTCTACTCTACTCGTTTGGGGTGGTTCAATGGACGAAGAACGAGCTTAAGGCCCTTGATGTCACCACGCGTAAGATCATGCATATGCATAAAAGCTTGCATATCAATTCGTCAGTTCCGCGATTATACATTTCACGCCAGCAAGGCGGACGCGGACTTCTGAATCTCCAGTGTCTTCATAACCGAATTGTTTTGAGTACAGCTTACATCGTTGCGAATGGCAGAGATCCTCTCCTAAAGATGGTCAGAAACCACGAGATGATTGGCGAAGGGGCGTTCCTTTACAAAGCCGCGGAGCAAGCTGCTGAGACCCTTGGCCTGAATTTTAACATCAGAAGTGAGGAAAGTGCATTACTCCATCTAGATGCTTCACGTCTAAAAGCCGAAGTAAAGAAAGCAGAGGTTGGAAAATTTCACCAAGAGCTACTCGACAAGCAAATGCACGGAAACTTTCACAGAAATGTAGAAAAACAGTCCTTGTCGAAGGAGCAAACTTTTGCTTTCCTCAAATCATCAGGGCTCAATTCAGGTACAGAGGGCTTTATTTTCGCATGCCAGGACGGTGTCATCTCCACCTTAGCATACCGTCACCGCATTTTATGTCAAGAAGTTCCCAGTGATAGGTGCAGAGCGTGTCATGCACACGCTGAGTACCTAGAACATATACTATCGGGGTGTCCGACCCACGCAGGAACAACGTATATCTATAGACATAATGCGGCCCTAAGAGTACTTTATTACCACCTTTGTCGCTCTTACGGTGTTGGTCGCGACCCTGCCCTGCCGAACGCTCCAAGGGATATAGAGTCTATTGTCCGAAACGAGAAGTGCCAGATTTTCTGGAACTACGATTTTCGGGCAGCAGTCTCCGTTGCGCACTCGAGGCCTGACATTGTTCTCCAAGACTTCGAGAAACGAACTATATTCGTGATCGAATTCTCGGCTCCATCCGAATACAACATCACTGCAAAGGAGAAAGAAAAAGAGGAGAGATATCAAGACCTTAAAAGAGAGCTGCTTCGACTGTACCCAAAATATTCGGTACGAGTGATTGTTCTTGTGATAGGTGCTCTCGGAGGTGTGAAATTATCGCTGGTTCGTAACCTTAAAGCCATACCCGCGTGCCAAAAATATGCCAAGGCTCTTGCGAGATGGATGCAGAAAGCTGTCATCCTTGGGTCGCTTCGTGTCCACAAGACACACGAGGGTTTCGCCGGCCTGTCGTTGTGATTTCGTCGTGCCCTGTGACCACCCATCTCACGGATGTGAGACGTGGCCATAGGTGTATTTTACCGCGGTTCTACTGGGGGCCATTGACATTTTTTCCAGATGGCAGTTGCTCTTAGTGGTACCCTGCGGTGGTTGTTTAACTTTTTTTTAATTATATATATATATATATATGCGAGTGTCCCACCTGCTCAGGAACTTGTGCAGGATCCTTCATAGATACTTTTTGCAAATCTGTCCCACTTGCACAGGAACCTGTACAGGATCCTCCCTAGGTAATTTATTGCAGCAACATCCAGGATAATACAGGAGCCTTTACAGGTATTTGAATATCCAGGTTCATGTACAGGAACGTGCGCAAGTTCCCTCGCAGGATCCGCGGCAGGAACCGGTGTACCAGGAATCTGCGTACGTTCCTGTACAGGAACCTGTGCAGGAACCTCCAAAGGAACCTGTCAGGTTCCTGCACAGGTTCCTGTGAAGGAATTTTCAGCTGGGCAACGTGCTGTGAAGCGACGTATGGATTACTTAAACACTGTAATTATTTCAATTGTATTATTTTTTCTAATAATATACTCATATTCCTGTTTAGAATCGCTTCTTACGATCTTCAGAGTAAATCGGAAAAAAAATCTTTCTGTACGTGACCAAAATGTATATAACCTAATAACTTCACTTACCAAAGATACCAGAGATACCCGAAATAAAAAGGAGAATTTGAAACAGAGATTACGACGAGCTGAGAAAGTATCCGACTCCGCAAACTTAAATCTTTTAAATGAACTCACACTTCAAGCACGTAATATTGTAGAGTGTCACCTGCGGAATGGAAATTACAACAATTTTGCCAGGAGATTCACTGTAGATGACAAATTGTTTGCTTTCGCCCTCTATAAGAGAAGTGCAGCTACTTATTGATATTTAGCAAATACTTTTTTGGCTACCCAATGCAGAATCAATAAAAAAACTCTCATCACAAATACCCTTGGGGAGCCAGGGCTATGCGATTCCGTTTTCGACAGCCTGGAACTAAAAGGCTAATGAATGAAATATTCCAAGGATCGATTGTGCACTCTGATGTGTGGCGATGTTGAAATCGATGTTTCCATTTTATTTGATGAAAGAGGGATGAGGTTGAAGATTATGTCGATAATTGGACTGAAAGAAAACCTTTACTTGCAGATCATGCCACCGTATGGTTGGCGAAGGGTATAAACTCTAAAAAGGGGAAAAAGCCCTCGACACAGTCCCCAATTTTTACTTTCTGTAAAGGATCATCAAACGTCGAAGATATTAAGAACACATATGAAAGGGTTGTTAGGCGTCTCTATGGAATTACATTTACTGCCATTGCGTCCATCTGTAACCAAGGTACTACTTTGATGAATTTTTATTGATTTTGACCTGATATTGGAGACTACTTCGACACAATTCTTCCAGGTCGTGACTTTCTTATCAACAATGAATTTCACTAATACAGCCCGTGTTTGGGGTTTCTTTTTGGCTATCTCTTAGTTTTATGGAGATTATTTTGCAACGCTGTTAAGAGAATGGTCAAATTTGAACAATAAGATGGCCACCATTATCAACCAAAGGATCTTTCTACACTGTCATCCGTCAAAAACTCGTTAATAGTTTTGTCCTTCGTTCACATTCAAGTTTTGTTTTATTTTAAACATTTTATAAGTGTTTGATATTATCTATTGCTTTCACTCTTTAAGTGAGTTTTTTATTTATATGAATTGCTTTGATGATTTTTACCATCACAAAATCAGGTATGCACTCCTTTTATTTTTTGTTGATTTTCGTAAATGTTTAAGCTTCGATGTAAATAATTTTTTCTTTAGCAATAAATGTTTGACTAATGAGGGCTGACATAGCAGCCGAAACGTATCAACAAATTTTAAATCATACTTTGTCGAATTTTTATTGACTTTGACCTATCACTGGAGACTATTTCGACACAATTCTAAAAGCTCGTGACTTTATTATCAACAATAAAGAAGTACCTAATGGAAATAATTTCATTTCAGTTCCAGGAATCCGAACATGCTGAAACCTTGAAGCAAATAATAATTAACAATTATGTTAGTAGCAGCATCAGTCAATATTATTTTGACTTTTTGCGTAAACTTATACAAAGATTTGATTAACCATTTGATCATGGCAGTTTATATTGCTGGTACACGTTACACGAAAAAGAAGCCGATGAATGAAAATCGCGTAAAAGAAGATATTCTTGATGATAATAAGGATGATGCTCATTGCGTAGAGTTACCAAAGATGAAAAATGTTACAAACGAAAAGTACCTGATATCAACAGTAGAAGTGTAAAGTCAATACGACTTGGTGGGTAAAACATACACTACCGTCGGAAATTGTGCGCACGATTCGTGTGAGCGCTATTAAAAATCACTGCTGACTTCGAATCACGATATTTCGGCGAAAAAAAGAGATAGGGCATTTTTTTTAAAACCGTTGGAGAGCTTACGAAATTCCACGTCTATTGGTACCCAACAAGTATTTTTTTGACCTTCTGAAAATAGTACAGCACTTGAGAAGTTAAAAAAAAAATTAAAGATTTTCTCAAATTTTCTACCTCAAATTCAACTTTTTGTACGACCTAGGAAAATTTTTTCGAAAACCTGAAAATTATACGACATTGAGCCTGAAGTCTTGTCTTGAATTTAAGCCAAGAAAACTTAAAGAATCTTCATGGGTGCCCGAAATATGATTAAAAATGTTCAATCGTAGCTGAGCTCAATTTTAATCGACGATCACGGTTCTCGGCTGGTCTTCTACTCGCCTCCTTCGTTGAGACAGGACCGAATAGGCCACGCACAGAGGTGGCGCCTAAGTAGACATTGTCCTATTCTTTAAAATTGAGATAATATTAGATTTAAATAATTGATAACAATCACAAATGACAATAAATATTTTTTTCATTCACCATAATTTGAAACAAAAATTACTAATGAAGAGAACCAAAAGTATAAGAGGCGCCACCTTAGTGCGTGGCCTATTCGGTCCTGCCTCAACGAAGGAGACCAGCAGCAGACCGGCCGAGAACCGTGATCGTCGAGTAAAATTGAGCTCAGATACGATTGAACATTTTTAATCATATCTCGGGCACCCATAAAGATTTTTAAATTTTTCTTGGCTTAAATTAAAGATAAGATTTCAGGCTCGACGTCGTATAATTTTCAGATTTTTGGAGAAATTGTCCTAGGTCGTGCAAAAAGTTGAATTTGAGATAGAAAATTTGAGAAAATCTTGAATTTTTTTTTTGAACTTCTCAAGTGCTGTACTATTTTCAGAAGATCAAAAAAATATTTGTTGGGTACCAATAGACGTGGAATTTCATAAGCTTTCTAACTGTTTAAAAAAAAATGCCCTATCTCTTTTTTTCGCCGAAATATCGTGGTTCGAATTCAGCAGTGATTTTTAATAGCGCTCACACGAATCGTGCGCACAATTTCCGACGGTAGTGTATTATGTAATAGTAAAATAATATGAATGATGTTTTATTGTTATTTATTAGGATATTCACTTCGAATTTATTTATACTGCTTCAATATTTCGCAATAAAGTGAAAGGTTCTTAAGAAAGTTTAATACATACTTTTAAAAATCTTGATGTTTCATTTTTATTTAATTATTCTAAGTCTGATACTAATTACTTCTTAGTTTGATTCAATTATATAACATTAGAGATATCAAACATTCAATAACAGCAAAGTATCATGAAAAACTGAAAGCCTTATTCTTCAAAAATGTTTGAATATGAAATCTTTATGTTTTACG
Organism: Andricus quercusramuli; assembly: GCA_932178445.1. Lineage (NCBI taxonomy): Eukaryota > Metazoa > Arthropoda > Insecta > Hymenoptera > Cynipidae > Andricus > Andricus quercusramuli. The sequence continues at coordinate 123,143 of CAKNXH010060069.1, read as the reverse complement.
CTAGCAGTTATCCGATTTTGAACGAAATACGATTACTATAACTGTTGATCTACTGGGTTTTAAATAAGCTTTTATACCAGTAGTATATTTCTCTTTCTATAATATTTAATTAATAAAGTCAAAACTATAAAAACGTGCTCAAAGCACTACATCCATTGTGCGGATTACCTTATGGACTACAGGCCCTATACCGTACTCTCTCACGCATACTAGAGAAGGAAGGGGTAACATAGTTGTGTGTGTGCTCACACACATATCTTAACACGCCTCCTTACATTTATATTGCATCGTTTTCTTTTCTTTTTCATTCATTTATTTTGAATTCATCGAGTCTCTATATTTTTCAAATTTTTCTTTGCACAAAGCTTTGGTTAATATATCCGCTATATTTTCTTCTGAATCTACTTTAATAACATTGATTAAATTTTCTTTCACACATTCGTTTACATAGTGATAGTGAATTTCAACATGTTTTGAATTTTTAGTAAAGTTACCGTATTTCGCTATTTCGAACGCACCAGAGTTATCTTCAAAAATGTTTATTGGCACATTCATACTCATTTTAAATGTTTTCATGAACTCTCTCATAAATTTGACTTCACTCACCGCTTCAGATAGCGCTACATATTCTGCGTACGTCGAAACTTTAGTTACACGTTTTTCTTTCCTAGATTTCCAAAAAATTACATTACCATATAATCTTATTACATAACCAGTAGTGGATTTTCTATCGTTAATATCTCCGGCCCAATCCGCGTCTACATAACAATCCATGATTTCAACATTCTCATTTTTATTATAAGATGATTTTTAATCTTTAGTTAAATACAAATATTTTAATATCCGTAAAGCATAATTGAAGTGTGTTGCAGTATAACAGTTTTGAAACCGACTTAAGTAATTAACGCTGAAGCTTACATCTGGCCGAGTATTTGAACTAATGTATAACAATGCACCCATTAAGTTTCTGTACAAAATATTTCTCTCGCACGTATCGGACTTTTTTATATTTAACTTGATCTCCATAGGTGTCTTATACAGTTTACTCATGAATATTATATTTGTCTGCTAGTGCTTCAATATACCCCGTTTGACTTCATTCCATTTTTCCATTAGCGTGATCATACTCCACTCTAACTCCTAGATATTTTTTTATTTCACCCATATCTTTCATACTAAATCTTTCAGATAGCAAATTTTTTATTTTTTGTATTTTCTTTCTGTTTTTACTACACAGCAATACATCGTCAACATAATTTACTAAATAAACCGTATCATCACCTTTTCCATGAACGTATAAACATAAATCTACGTTACTTTTCTGGAGGCCTATTCTTTTAACATACTCATCAAAGCATTCATACCAATCCCTGGGTCTTTCGCTTAAACCGTATATTGATTTTATCAATTTACAAACTCTGTTTGTCCCATCTTCGTAACCTTGTGGTTGACTAACATATACTTCAGTGCTTATTTTTCCATTTAAGAATGTAGTTTCTATATCCATTTGTTCAATAATTAAACCATTTTGACAACAAAAAGCAAATACACATTTTAAAGTTTCATTACTTGCTACTGGAGAGTATATATCGTCAATTACATTACGTTGCTGAAAGCCTCTTATTACTAATCTGGCTGTATACCTGTTACCTGTTTTTTTTTGTATATATCCCCATTTTACATCTAACACGTAGTTTTCAACATTTTCAACTAATTCCCAAGTTTCGGTTTTATCTGAACATTCTATTTCTGTATCCATAGCCTTTTTCCAATATTTATTTTCATCGCAACAAATCGCCTCCTCAAAAGTACACGGAGTATCAATTTTACAAAAATTCGCGTAAACACTAGTTCCACTTTCTCTTTCTGGGAATCTCGTTGGGCTTTTCTTATTGCGTGCAGATTTTCTTTGAACTTCTAGATTATTTTTTATTTTATTTTCCCTTTTGTTTAAATCAATTTTTTCACTCTCATTTTCATTTAGTTCAGTTTGTTCATTTTCATCATTACTTTCTCAGCTACTTTCCAACATATCGTTACTAAAATTATCATTATTTGTTTTACCAGGAATTTCATCATCAAGTCCAATATATTCAATATCTTTTTCTACGAATTTTACATGCCTAGCAACAATTATTTTATTATCAACTAAAATTCTATAACCTACTTCGGCGTAGCCTAACAATATTCCCATATGTGCCTTTTTATCCCATTTAGACTTTCTTTTTTGTTCCGGTTTTCTAACAAAAACTTTACCCCCATATAACCGTAAATTGTCAACATTAGGTTTTTTCCCAAAAAATATTTCATAAGGCGTCTTCTTTTCCACAGTATTGGCTAATGTGCGATTTTTCAAGTAGGCTGCCGCGCATACTATTTCTGGCCAATATTTTTTATCTACCTGCGCCTCAACTAATAAACAATGCGCCATATCAATTATGGTTCTATTAAATCTCTCGGCTGTCCCATTTAATTCGTGTACATACGCTGGCCAGTTATCCATTATTATCCCTCTTTAGTAAATCTATAAAATTGACCTTTTACATATTCTAGTGCATTATCACATCTTATTTTCTTTACCCTTTTTTCGGTTAAATTTTCACTTTCGTTTACAAATCGAACGAAACAATCATATACTTCATCTTTAGACTTAGTTCAGTAAACTCTAGCTATTTTGCTATAGTTATCGATAAACGAAACAAAATATTTTTCATTATTCAAACCTACTGTTTTAAAAGGACCACACGCGTCAGAGTGTATGATTTCTAATATTTCTTTGGCTCTAGATCGATTATTATTAAATGGCAAATTATGCATTTTATTTTCTACGCATGTCTTACATTTCATAATATCTGATTCAATTTCATTCGGAATGCCGATCACTAGTTGATCTCTACACAAAGTATTTAAATAACTAAAATTGACATGACCTAACATTCTGTGCCATTTTTCCTTTTGACTCATTTCACTAGTTAATTCAATATTTTTCACTTGATTTTGTTTAGGGTTTAAAAAACTTTTCATTGGATAAATTTTATTTTCTGTTTTGTAGACAACGGTTGTCAATTTCCCAAATTTATCAAAAATTTTAGACTTATCGCCTTTTGAAACAATAGTATTGTTATCAGTCATTTTTCCGTAACTAATTAAATTATTGATCATATATTTAGAATAAGAAACATTTCTTATATCAACTTTATTAAATTTCTCAAACGCTTCGAAATAATTTATAACATTTCCAATTTTCGTTGCTTCTACAGACCTATTATCGCCTGAATATATATTCACCGGTTCTTTTAGATTAATGCAATTTTCAAAGTATTTATCGTTATTAATAACATGATCCGTACATCCGCTATCTAATAACCAATTTATCTCGAAATTACTTATATTATTTACTTCGCTGTTATCCGCCGAATGCGCTGTTGTAGTTGCTATCCACGCGTTCGCTCCTACGTCTCGTTGCTCGTGCGCTGCTGCTCGCCCTCGACCACGTTGGCTCCGAAAATTTCCTCTACTTCTCACGTTGAAGCCTCGGCCGCTGTAACCGCCGCTGGCTCGTCTGAATCCACCACTGCCTCTACTGTAGCCGCGGCCACGTGATGGCCCACGCCACGCACTGTACTCTCCTTTGTTCTTGGTACATTTTCTGGCAAAATGGCCTACGTCTCCGCACGTAAAACAGCCTTCCTTCTGTGCAGCAAATGCGTTCGTTTTCCTTTCTTCATGTTCACTTTTGCTTTTCTTTTCAGCGATCTCTACTTTATTTTTCACGTAAGCAACCGTTTGGTCCTTCGTTTTTAAGGCATCGATCAAAACTCCTATGTAGCTATATGTATCCGGCAATGTGTTCAGCATATAATTCAATTTCTCTTTCTCTGTGATCTGTGCGCCCGCACTTTTCAATTCATTCACTGATTTTTCAAACTCACTTAAAAACGTCGCTGAATCACTGTAGTTGTCTAATTTTATTTTTTCCAATTTATTCCTGCAGATTATTTGTAGTGCAGTCGCCTCTTTCAAATATTCAACTTCTGACTGTCGAATTCTTCAATTACATTTTTACTTTTTATCCATTTATTTATTGTAAACATTTAAATTCAACTCATTTGCCTTCACTGATCATCCGACCGCATAACTAACCTCGAAAAGATTGCATGTGTTCACTTCAACTCGTGTTTTAACTTTTCACTGAACTTTTGTCTCACTACTATTTATAATTTTTCCTTTTCTTTGTTTACGAGTGTTCCTACGTACTCGAAAACAAGTGAATCATCCTAACGTCGCCGTAACTCGGAACGGATAGATTAATTTCATTAAAAGTCACCGCGTGCTCTTCTAAACTCACTTTTGTGCACTCACTTTAATCCGTTGAAATCGCCGTATTTTTCACTTTTTATAAATCACGCTCTGCTACCATGTTGATCTACTGGGTTTTAAATAAGCTTTTATACCAGTAGTTATTCTCTTTCTATAATATTTAATTAATACAGTCAAAACTATAAACACGTGCTCAAAGCACTACATCCATTGTGCGGATTACCTTGTGGACTGCAGGCCCTATACCGTACTCTCTCACGCATACTAGAGAAGGAATGGGTAACATAGTTGTGTGTGTGCTCACTCTCTCTCAAGCATTCGCTCTTGCTGCTATGATATACAACATAAATTTATGCCTATATACTATATATCTTAACAATAACTTACTAAGAAAAAATCCCAAAACGTGTTCAATTTTTGACGATTTTTCGAAACTTCGAACGCGATGTGCGACCGGAAGATATGGACCGATTTAAGAAAAACATTTTTTATTGCGATCAGGGCGATGAGTAGCAACTTTTCTGATCTATTCGGCCCACCCTAACGCAGAAGTCTGAAATACAGAAAAGATAAAGGAATAACGTTCAAGTTGAATTAAACACATTAATGTGTAAAACGGTACAAAAAAGTCTTTCAATTTAATTTTGTGTATACAATGGAAGCGAGGCCAAAGAATTCTACGTAGGGAATACAATTCAAAAAGTGTATGTGAGAAAGTATACAATTAAAAAGTATACAGTTAAGAAAAATACAATTTAAAAATATTCTTCACAGTTGCAATGAAAGAATGCGAAATTGAATACTAATGCAAGTAATGGCTACTCATATTTCTTCCCTTAATTATTGATAAATTATGTACACGTTGTTCATCAACTAAGGAGGCATCTCTATTTTCATTCAGTGGGTCATCTGAAACAAAACGTAATAAAATTATCCAACAAGCGTTACTACAAATTATACCCTCACAGCAAGAGGATATATCGGGATATCCCATTTAATCCAATTTACTTCCCAGGTTGTCCCTGGAATAACCAGTGCGAATACAATAAGAACATAAGAAAGTATAAGCAGGAAGATTGGAGGGGCTTCTGCGAGGAATCGAAAATCATTCCGGAAACAGCGAAGCTCCACAAGATCCTAGCAAAAAATCCGAACTGACCAAGATGAGGAAGATCGGAGCCAGGGGGTGGAGAGGGCCGACTGGAGTTTCGCCGCTAAGTTCGCTGATTACAAAAAGGTGGAATGAGCCGTAGGGTCTTTTTCCCCTTTAAATCACCAAGGGCAAATGGCATCTATCCAGCGCTTTTACAAAAAGGCATGGATTTGGACTCCCTCCTCTGACGAAATTATTTAGGGCAAGTATAGCCCTTAAACACGTGCCATCGGCATCGAAGGATGGCAGAGTGGCCTTCATACCCAAACCTGGGAGGGACGGCCACACTGCTGCCAAAGATTTCCGACAAATCAGCCTAACTTCTTTTATCTTGAAGAAGCTAGAGAAGCTGGTCGAGAGATACATTAGGGATGAGGTGCTTTGGCCTCCCCGCTTCATAGAGTGCAGCATGCTTTCTAGGCAGGCTGCTCGGTAGAAACTGCGCTTCATGCTGTTGTAGCAAAATTGGAGCAGCAGTTGGAACACGAGGGGTATGCTGTGGGCGCTTTCTTGGATATAGAGGGTGCCTTCAGCAATACTCCTCCAGAAGTCATCTGTCGAGAGGCTTTGAAATGTGGCGTGCCGGACCAGCTAGTATGCTGGATAGGAAGCATGCTACGCCAATGAAGACTCGAAACCAGATGGGGTAAAGGCCTAGTAAGGAGGATAGCTCCACGGGGTTGCCCACAGGGGGGTATCCTGTCGCCCCTCCTGTGGTGCATTGCAGTGAACGGCCTGCTTCGAAGGCTAAATAAAGAAGGTTACTATGCCCAAGGATATGCGGACGACTTTGTAATCCTAGTTAGGGGGGCTCATCTCGAAACGCTGATGGGTCTTATGAGGTCGGCGGTGCGCATCGTAGAACTCTGGTGCGATAGCGCAGGACTCTCGGTATGTATGTATACCATTAAGCTATTTCCCCTTCGGGGTAGGCGTGACCCGAATCGGGTAGTGTTTCTAGGTGGATAGTTTCTTGCAGTAAAGAACTACAGGTGTGGGCTCACCACACCCACGACGTCAACAGCACGCTGTAGTATTATTCCCGAATGGTCACCCATCCAAGTACTAACCGCGCCCAGCACTTCTTAACTTCAGTGATCTAACGAGAACTGGTTTTTTCAGCATGGTATGGCCGTTGGCCTCGGTAAAACCGGAAAATACTAACCTGGTCATTTTCACAAGGAATTATAAAGTTCCGAAAGCTGACGCTCCTGTATTCTGTGGTGGGAAGCTGACGTTTTCAGATTCATTTAGATATCTGGGAGTAATCCTAGATATTAGGCTGAACTGGACAAAGCACCTGGAGACCCAAGGTCCTAAAATGCTTGCATGGCTCTACTCTACTGTCTTAAAACCCAGGCTCGTACATGCGGCCGTGATGTGGTGGCCACGGACGAATTTAAAACAATGCAGGACAGGCTGCGAAGATTAAAAACGCTAGCATTTAGAAGTTTGACTGGAGCGATGAGGACTGCGCCCACAGCGGCGATAGGATTCATGCTCTGTGAGGAGCCCCTACATGTTGCGATAACATCCAGAGCGGCTTATGCGATGGGCCGCCTGGCAAGAGCAAATAGATGGACTCATGAGACTAAACACACTAGACTCCCGAGTGATATCATCACGCTGCCGATTCTACAGATGAGGCAAGATAAAATAACAAAACGCTTCAACTTCACCAAAGCTTTCCGCGTCTGTATACCACGAAGGGATCTGTGGAAAGAAAATAGTAACCCGCTTCTCCAGGGAAAATCTGGTATTCGGATGGCTCCAGGGGAGAGGAAGGGTCAGGAGCAGGAATTTATCACAGCAAGAGAGGGAGAGGGATAGGGATCACACTTGGGCGACACGCTACTGTCTTTCAAACGGAGGTCCTGGCCGTCCCACGAAGGAGTGCAGGAGGTGCGGCAAGGATGACGAAACATCCCTGCATGTATTATGCCAGTGCCCGGCATTAGCTAGGCTCAGGCAACAGACCCTCGGGGTCCATTTTATGGAAACAGAGAAAATCGAAACGCGATCAGTGGTCGACAAACTGGGCTTCGTCAAGAGGTCTGGGGTCGACTGCTGAGAGTGAATAAGTAATTGTGTGGCACGATAGGCTTTATAGCTTGAGCGCCAGGGGAGTTCTTCATGGGCTTCACGCCCGTATTAAAACTAACTAACCAACTAATCCGTCGGATGTTCCAATTTCCACCTTGTGGGATATCCCACGGATTATCCCTGAGATATCCCTGGGACAACCTGGGAGATAAATGGGATCGAATAGGATTTCCCAGTATATCCTATTGCTGTGAGGGCATATATTTTGAACAGTTTCATTTGGAAATACGTACAGATAGCTATATAGCATTCCTTTATTAATGTTTCCACCGGTACGTCGATTTGATACCAACTTTCCTGTAAGTCCAAATTTTCACTGTAAGCCCTTGGATCAAGCAGACATTTTAATTCTAGAACAAAAATTTGAAATATAATGCATTAATTTGAAGGTCAAAAATTAATTACTAATTTGAATTAATAAGAAATGAAGGGTGGCACGGTATAAGAGATTAACCCACATGTTTCGTAAATGAGATTATTAGGTAGAAAATTCTGAATAGTTCAAATACACATCCTCACCAAAGGATTTTTTTATAACTCGTTTTTTCGAAATTCGCATAAAAACCGACCTGCATAAGGGCATAACCCTCAATCAATCGGTTGAACCCTTAATGAGTAACGCGCATGCTCACTCGCGCAATATGAAGCAGCTGATCGAATTGTGAAATGACACGAGTGTTAAGAAATCTTTTGTAAACTTTCAATACTCAATTGTTCGAGGAGTTTATTGAAACAAATGGGGAACAGTGCCCTCGGTCCAACCACCAGAGGAGGTAATTTCAGGTTATATTTTTGTTTGCTCGCTAATATTGTATGTTTTACATACTACTATTCAATATTACTGTTACTTTCTTATTTACATAAGGTTGGCAGAACCATTCTCTTGTCTCAAAATTAATGTCAGTATTTATTGAATAAATAAAAAATTGAAGAATCTTTGTTAGATGCTACTTAGGCCTTACTGTTTTTGTGAATATGTCTGTATTCTCCTTTATTCATAATGTGTCTCCTAAGGGTTTACATGACTTCCATTTCTTACAATACTTCTGCCTACATATTTCATAAAATCTTATTCTTACTATTCACATTTATTTACAACTATTTACAGAAAATCTTATATCTAGATCCTTATTTCTATGTTCTACAATAGCGAAATTTGAGACGTGTTAGCGAACGAGTGAGCGTGATCTTTACGCTTCTAATTTAAGCGACCTCCGTTTCCTTTTTCTTTCACTTCTCTTGTACCTCCATTTTGCCATTTTTTTTTCATCCATTCTTTCACTCTTTGCCATTCGCTCCCCAAGCACCCTCTAACTCATTCATCCAATCTTCCCCCAAACCGTCATCCCCGAGAATCTTTACATGCTCCCATGTTCCCATGCTCCCAATACATACCTGCCATTACCTCGTTTCCCAATCTAAATCTTGGTATTTTGGTCCATCTTTTCTCTCCCCATCCCTTTTCTAAATACTTTGGTACTCCTTCCTTTTTATCATCTAATACCATTTATTACATTTTGATTCCTCAATCATCCCCCATCTTTCTATTAATTGTCTTTCCCTCCCCCGTTTTCTTCTTTCGTCTACCCCTAGCGTCCACCTTATAGAACTTTCTTGTACAATCTCAATCTCTTTCCTTTCTTTCCATCTTCTTATTTCTGCTCCATAAACTAATAACGGCCATACCAGCGTATCAAATAATCACATTCTCCTTCTCCAATCTTTTTTCAACCTTCGTTTTCCTATCCCCATATCTGTTTTATTACCCCTGCTGCTTTTTTTATCATTTCTCTTATATGAACTCTATGATCTCCCATTGTTTGCAAAGTACATCCCAGATTTTTGAACTCTTTCACTTCTTCTAATTTTATTCCCTTCCATCTCCCCGTCCATTCTTTCATTCTACCCCTTTTTTTCTAAAACTCATTATCTTTGTCTTTTCTACATTTGAATTCAACTTTTTCACATCTAAGTATTTCTCTGATCCTGTAATTAAGCCCGCCATCCCTTCTTCATCCTCTGCCATCAAAAATATCGTCGGCGTATGCCAGTGTATACTGTTTACCATAAGGTCAACTTCATAGTAGTCATAGAGAATCGTTAGAGCGAGTGAGACAATAGTAGATAGCACATAGGAGCATCTCTTTCGCACTTATGAATATGACTACTGTGAAATTGGCCTTACTGTAGATATTTTCGTTCCATACCCTAACTCCTCCCCACCCTCTTCTCTTAATTTATTCTTCCAAGTTTCACGTATCCCCTTCTTCACCATAACTTTCTCTATCTCGCCTCGGTCAAATGAGTCAAACGGCGCCTTTAAGTTCAGGAACATTGCTATCATTGCCCCTTTCTCAGTTTTAATCATCTTATTTACTAAATAGTTCAGAACCTATATATTGTCCATCAGGCGCATCCATTTTCTAAACCCTGTCTGATTCGGTGGCTCTAACTTTTTCCACAAATTCTTTTTTTAACCTCTCCGATAAAACAGTCACATATACTTTATACAGTGTTGGCATTAGTGTCACTCCTCTATAATGTTTAACCTCCTCTCCTTTGCCTATCTTCACTATTGGTATCACTACTCCTTCTTCCATAACTCAGGCCATCCCTCTCCTCTCTATACTCTATTGCACATTATCCATGCCCATTCCTTTAATTCTGTCCCCCCACATTTCCAGACTTCATTTTGAATCTCATATATACCACGTGCCTTCCATCTTTCATCATCCCTAATACCTTGACTATTTCCTCCCTTGTAATGTCCTCCTCCTCATCTGTTCCCCTACCACCTTTTCCTCCTTTCCTAACTTTCCTCTCTACCCCTCTTAGTCATTCCATAATAGTACATTGTGTTACAAGTGCGTGAAGTAGAATGTCTACCAGCACATGTCTCACACGATATTTTTTGCAAAAAATGCATGAAAATGCAATAAAAAATACGATATGGAGGTCGGCGGTACGGGGGTGTGGTCCAGGGCGCAATATTATTACATTAAAAAAAAAAAAAAAAAAAAAAAAAAAAAAAACGTTGAGTAACGTGCCCACAGTGTTGAGGGTGCTAGACTTTTCGAGAGTTCGTCAAAATATGCAAGGAGCACGTTTTCTCGTACAGAGGTTATTTCACTTGTTTGGCACCTGTATTCATATCGAATGGTCGGATGTTTGACAGCTTTTTATGAGCGTCATGAAAACAAATATGGTCAGTTGAGTTGCCTGGGCAACGCCGCATAATTGTTTCACATGCCGTGTGAGTATTAATTCCCGAACTAAAGACAAGCGCTCGTAAATGATTCAGTGCGGGAATGTTACATTCCCGCATGCTACTCTCACAGTAGAGGAATCTGGAATTTTCCGTACGCTTTATGGACACGGAATGTGGTCATTTTCATGCATGTGTTGCAAAACATATTTTTCCCATTCTAACATCTCAATATCCTGGTTTACTCTTTTCCTTCTTCTTCTCTCTCTATTTACCACCTTCCAGACATCTTTTTCCGTCCTAGCCTTCTCTGCTTCTTCTTCAAAACTTTTATGTTCCACCTCTTTTTTTTATCACACAACTCAGTATACTCCTTTTTTCTCCTATATTCTTCTCCAGTACTTGTCCCTTTTCTCCATTTTCTCTACTCCCTTCTCACTTCCTTCTTCTTCTGTTTACATTCCTCTTCCCATCCACTTCTATCGCCTCCTTCACTAACTTCTTTTTTGCTTGTGCACTCCAATACTCTTTTTATTTCAACTATCATTATTTCCATTTCCTCGTGTAAATGCCCATCCCCCATTTTGATATTCCTGACTTTTTCTTTACACTGTTCTTTACCTTCCACTGACGAATCCCCTCTTCCTGTTCTTCTTACCCTATCTTCCTTTTTAGCCTTATTGTTATTACTTATTTCTGCCTCTACTGTCACTATTATGGGCAGGTGATCCGAACCTTGCTTTTTCTTTCATCAAATATCACCGTATACACCGTTCACATAGACCCTCACTATCTTCCACATCTCTCCTCCCATATTTATCTCTTCTACTATTAATCCTTCTTTATGTTCTTTCTACTCTTTTTTACCCTTCTCTGTTACACATTCGTTCCATACTCCGATCACCATTCCTCCCATTGCCCTGCCTTTTTTTTATTCTTCCATTTTTGCATTTTGAACGTGCCATTTGCAACCTCTTGGTAATCTTCCCCTTACTCTTTCCCATCCCTTTTCATCTAGTCACGTCTCCATCATTACTACTACATCCCATTGTGTCAAATTTCTCATGAACACACCAACCTTTCTTTCTAAGCCTATTTTCCTTAACTTGTACTGCATCTTCCTTTCTACCCATGCCAAATCATCCTCTATTCTCTCCGAACTTCCATATAACACCCTCTTCTTTGTCATCACTTTCCTCTTATGTTCCTATTTCTTTAGTTTCACCAGTAACATTCTCTTCCCTCTTCGCTCACCCCTTCCTACACTTCACACTTCCTGTATCTCTACCTTAGCGTCAATCCTTTTTAGTACTTCTTCCACTCCTTGCACTAGCTCCTTCCCCTCTAATCTTAGACCTATTATCATTATGTTTCTTCTTGTTCCTTCTCCCTCTTTCTTTTCTATTCTTTGTTCAATTTTTCTCAGTCTTTCCTTCTCCTTATTCCCCCTCTCCCCATCCCCACACTCCCGGTTTGAGCTTCCTTTTTTTTTATTCTGCCTTCCAACTCATCTACCTTTTTATTAGGCTCTTCCTTCTTTTCTAGTCTTTGCTCTAATGTCTGCATCCTTTTCTCTATCTTCTCGCTGACTTCTTCCCATTTCCTCATTTCGTTCCTAAGTTCGGCCATTCCCCGCCTAATTTCTTTCCTTATTTCCTCTGCACTTTTCTCCTGCTTTTCTTCATACATCCCCAGGACTTCCATCATCATTTCGCGCGTTTCTTTCAATCTTTCGTTTGCATCGGATCTTTAGCCTCAGCTCTGTCTCTTTCTGTCCCCTTATTTTTTAATTCTTCTCTACAAAACTATGTTTTTCCGGCGGCAATCTGAACATTTTTGGATTTTTTAAGCTTGACCCTATATCTTCCTTGTCTTCACTGCTCCTCCTCTCCCCTCTCTTCCTTTTGATGAATGCCTCAATCGATCCCAGGCCCTTCGCCCTCAATCTATCCTTTTCGACCGTTTTCCTATACTTGCCTCTTGCCCTCCTTTCTTTGTTCTCCCCTTTTGTTGTACTGAAAACTTCCCGATCTAAATCCCTGCTTTCCTTGTTCTCTGTCTCTATCTATCGTCGCGTCTACCTGCCTTGCCTTTCTCCTTCTCTACCCTGCCCTGCTAGGACCAACCTGGTCCTCCCACCCTGTCACAAACCTCAAGCCCACCTAACCTCAACTTCCACACAAATCTGTCTTAATCCCCAAAAATATCCTAAGCCCCTTGTCAATCTTTCAATCTCGCAATCAATCTCTCACAAACGAACCATTCTACCCCTATTTTCAGAAAATAATAATCTACACAATGGTTTTTTATTTATTACAAAAATCGATTTTTTTTCAACGTCCAATGTGCTAAAAACACGCGTCCAGATCTAATACTACATTCTATCTCCTTTAATTCCTGGAAACTGGTTGACTTTTTCTAATCAGTTTTTTCTGGATTTTTGTCAGCACTAAAATATCCCTATGGTAGACTTTTTTCAAATTCAAAATTATATTTTAAAAAACGTTTTTTTGTCTCTCCTGAAAAAATCATAAAAATGTGGGTTAATCCCTTATACCGTGCCACCCTTCAAATTAGATTACCTGATAGTTTCAAGGTTCTGTTTAGTCTTTTGAAAATAAAAGAATTGGCTGCAAAATGCTTTTTCCACAAAGTCTTATTCTTTGTTTTGTCTAACGAGATTTCAATGAGACAAGGATTTCCACAGGCTGAAATCCATTCTAAGGAAAGTCCTTTGTCCCTGGAAGGATAAGGAAAATTTAAAAAGGGCCCTTCAGTGGATTGACAGGCGAAAACTGAACATTTTCCCCCTATATTTATCTGAAACATAATTTTTCCATTTTTAAGATAAACGAAAATAGGCCGCGAAAATTATTTCAGCTTAACAAAGAAATTAAAATATAAAGGTATCACATGTTATGCATACACCAACAAACTTTTTTTCCACAATACAAATGCTAAAATCAAAGGAATTGGAAAAAAGAAATGTTTTCCTTCTTACGAGAACAGTTTAAATTTAAGTCGTAATAACTTTTAAATTATTATTACCTTTTCTTCTGCAGAAGAGAGGTTAGGAATAAGTCAACACTACGTTTTCTTTCAATAATGTGAAACTAATTCTAATTTACACATATTTTATACTTACTTTTTATGAAAATATCCTTTCAGTCACTTTTGTTGTTAAAATAAACTGCAATTTTATTAAATTTTCTTGCTTTTTTACAAGCAGAGTGAGCGAAATTTTATCTTGTGCTTGTGTGGTTGACTAGCTCATCAGTGACAGCGCGAATATTTGTTAGTGGGGGATGTGGCGCCACTGCCTTTCCAGAACGGAAGCTGGTAGATAAAACTTTGACTTAGTTGTATGCATTGCACCTTGGGGTGCCTGGTCACAACACTAGTGAAATTTCGATCCGTTTTTTACTTTGATTTCGATAATCTATAGATTTCAGCTAGAGAAAACAACACTTATAAAAGAATTCTAGAATCAATTTTCTTAAATAAGTACAAGAATTATTCCATAAATTTAAAAACAGAAATACCTAATATAAATCAATATTACCACAATATAATGAATTGAATTTTCAAATTCCTAATGCCTTGGCGCGCTACTCTGATTGTAGTTGAATGCACCCTCTGTATGAGAAACTTTATACTATAATTTCCAACATAACTTACGACTTGTTTCCTATCACTATTATTCCGTCGTTTGACTACTGTGGTTCGCCCTTCAATTTAAAAAAAGGTAACCTTTTTAATAATTGAATAACTCTTTTGTTTTTTGAGGTCCCGATTTAAAAAAAGACAGGAATCGTCAGAAAAAAAGTCAGGACTTCTGACCACTTTTGTCACGTTTCTCGAGAGAAATCGTCAGGAAAAGTCAGAATTCATGAGAAAATGTTCAGAAATCGTCAGAGCTTGGGTTCGCTGGATAATCTTTTTATTAGCGTCCAAGAATAGAATGCCATAAAAACTAATCCCTTTTACATTTCCTAGGTTACTTACATTATTTATTTATATTCATTTGCGCACATTGTTTTTTACCTATATTTAATTTTTAATGTTCATATACTAAATGTCTTTGAAAGGTGGATCTGAAAATTTTGTCCGTTTTGACTTATATCTTCCTCTTTACATGATACATAATATTTTCCCTACTTTAAATTTTTTAGGACAATTTTAGGTATCTGAAATCGTCGAAACCCGTAGATTCTAAATTTCTAACTTTTGAATTTGTATAAGAGCAATTCCATGGCAAATCACCTGATGATTTTCAGCTATTATTAGTAATTTTGATAAACATTCTAGAATCCGTTCTCTTAGGTGTTCAAAGAAAAACCCCAGAATAATTTTTGAAAAAATTTAAAAACTTAGGAGATATCCATAATTGAAACTTTTGGTCTTTTTTTCATAAACTTTCATAACTTTGGTGATTTAAGTGATATTAAGGTATATTTTTTTGTAAATTATTCGTAACAGGATGCACTTTTGAAGAAATATATGTCGAACAAAAAAGTTTCAAAAACTTCTTGTATTTTACAAAAAAAAATTCGAAACTGAATTTCTCAAAAAACCCCACTTTTTATTTTCTTCATTTTTTTATATAGATAGCTTACAATGTCCCCAGCGTCCGAAATTCTGAACTCTTAAGTTCGTCCATACGATTATAATATTCTTCTACTGTTAGTCTATTGTTAACAAGGTTTCTCACATCGTGTGCATCGTTTTGGCCACGAAGGAATAATCTATTCACTATTTCTTCGTGGGTACGGCGTACTTTTTAAATTATTTCTCTAAAACTAAGGGAGATTCCATTTAGATATTTACGGTGCTTGTAGATAACATTGTAAGCAATCTATATAAAAAGTGAAGAAAATAAAAGTTTAGTTTTTTTCAGAAATTCAGTTTCAAAATTATTTTTTGATTGTATGGCATATTTGACTTCTCAATATGGCGGACTAACAATGCCCACCACAATGAAAAAACTGCTAAAAATCTCTCACGAATCTACTATTATTTTTTTGACATTCCAAGATGGCGATTCCAAGATGACCGCTGAAAACCGTAAAAATCGTTTTATGTGATCAAAGTACGAGTTGGGTATGCAATAAAGGGCTTTTGGGAACGCTGATTACGAATTTCCTATTAGTTTTTCAAAATTTCAAGATGGCGAATTCAAGATGGCTGCTGAAAAGTGTAAAAATCATTTTATGTCATTAAAGTACGAGTTGGATATGCAATAAAGGGTGTTTGGGATCGCTGACTACGAATTTCCTATTAGTTTTTAAAATTTTCAAGCCAGCGAATTCAAGATGGCCGTTGTTTAAAATTTCAAGATGGCGTGTTCAAGGTGGCCCTTGAAAGTGTACAAATCATTTTGTGTCACAGAAGTACGATGTGGCTATGCAATAAACGCTTTTTTTGGTCGCTCATTGCGAATTTCCTATTAGTTCTTCAGAACTTCACGATGGCAGATCCAAGTTGACCGTAATATAGTTACAATAATTGTATATCATTATATAACTGCGAATGGATTCATGACAATGGCTTGAGCTATGGTGCTAGAAGATAGGTTAGGGATAGCTGCGGCGATGCAGTACTTGCTAAGATGGTCTTCCATTTTTAAGATGTGTCGGCTGCCATCAGGAGTTGTGGGAAGTATTCCTACGGTATCATGGGAGACATTATCGGAAGTATCCGCGGGCCTGTCTGTGATGATCATTGGTTCGCGGTTATTCACACGCGTGATATTCTCTTCCGCGTATTTTGGGCACTTTCAAATAAATTTCATTACATCGTCCTTCTCCTTTAATGCTACTAGAAGATTTGCCAAACTAGTTCCTAATTTGGTTTCAGTTATCCGATCTGAGTGATGCTGTTTTACCACTACAGAATTAATCTTGTACTTACATCTCGGCGTCCCTAGGATATATATACAGGGTGTCTAAAAAAGTCCCGGGACGGTTGGATATTTCCTCAGGTAAAATATTTTTAAAAAAGTGAAGGTCATTCCTGAAGTAAATTTCAACGAGGAATTCAATGGTGACCTTCCTTTTGACCTTGAAGTTGACCTTCATGGCTTTTTGAAGGTCAACTTTGTTGTTTTTTTTCAAATGGAAATCCCCTTTTTTTACATCTGCAATCTATAGAGCGGAAAATTCTACGTTCAGGTACGTACCCAAGTCATAGGTCTATTGTAACGTTCAAGGTCAATTAAAGTTTATTTGAAATGAACGAAGTTTTCCAAGAGGTCAGTGCAATTCCTGAAGTAAATTTCAACGGGGAATTCAATGGTGACCTTCATTTTGACCTTGAAGTTGACCTTCATGGCTTTTTGAAGGTCAAATTTGTTGTTTTTTTTTCAAATGGAAATCCCCTTTTTTACATCTGCAATCTATAGAGCGGAAAATTCTACGTTCAGGTACGTACCCAAGTCATAGGTCAATTGTAACATTCAAGGTCAATTAAAGGTTATTTGAAATGAACAAAGTTTTCCAAGAGGTCAGTGCAATTCCTGAAGTAAATTTCAACGGGGAATTCAATGGTGACCTTCATTTTGACCTTGAAGTTGACCTTCATGGCTTTTTGAAGGTCAAATTTGTTGTTTTTTTTTCAAATGGAAATCCCCTTTTTTACATCTGCAATCTATAGAGCGGATAATTCTACGTTCAGACACGTACCCAAGTCATAGGTCAATTGTAACGTTCCAGGTCAGTTAAAGGTTATTTGAAATTAACAACGTTTTCCAAGAGGTCAGTGTAATTCCTGAAGTAAATTTCAACGAGAAATTCATTGGTGAGCTCTGTATTGATCTTGGCTACAGCGTTTTGAATATTGTAAAATCATTATAGGAAATTTTTCATTAAAAGTTCCAGGAGTTCTGGTGAGAGTTCTGTTCCTCCCCAAAGAGTTATATCGAAAAGGCCTATACCGTTTTTCGATACCTAAGTCAATACCTAAGGCGATACCAGAAGTCCTATACCGTTTTTCTATCTCCATCTGTATTAATGATGCGTGGTTGGGGAGATCGAGTTCGATCTTATGATCAAGTTTGTTTGCTTTTTAATCGCACTTTTCGTAATGGAGAAGGGTTAAATCCTATCTCAAAATCAACAATTGAAAGAACTGTAAGGCGCTTGATGAATCATGGATCTGTCAAGGACCATCAGAGAACTGGTCGGCCAAAATCTGCAGGATCTGAGGTGATGCATATGGACATAGCGCAAGCATTTGTTGAAAACCCACACCTTAGTTTACGTCGAGCTAGTGATGAGCGTCACGTTGCTCCTGAGACAGTGCGAAATATTTTAAAAAGCATTAATTTCCATCCTTACAAAGTTCATCTGGTACAAGAGCTCAATGAAGACGATCCTGATCGTCGGGGTGAATTTTGTGAAATTATGATGGACAGAATTGATAGAGATCCTCTTTTCTGGTACAATACAGTATTTTCAGATGAAGCTACTTTCACTTTAAAAGGTGAAGTTAACAGGCAAAATTGTAGATATTGGTCCGACACAAATCCTGATTGGATGTTGGAGAGTCA
>CAKNXH010060069.1:66799-92981 GCA_932178445.1 Andricus quercusramuli | reverse complement strand
GAGGTCGAGAGCAGTACAATGCGCAGCAAAGAAACTTCAACGGCGGAGTTGGAGTTGGATATATTATGTAAAAATAATTTAGTCGATGGTATGCCTAACGAGTTTGAAAACCATCGTTTAAAATGTGGTACATGTATACAAAACAAAATGCATAACACTAGCTTTGATAATGATAATGGACATATGGGCGAAAAGTATTTCCTAACTTTTATTGATGATTTCAGTAAAATTGCGAAAGTTTATACTATTAAAGCTAAGAGCGAATTTTATGATTGTTTAGTGGAATACGTTAATCAAGTTGAAAATTTAACAAAGAAAAAAATTAAAAAACTTAGATGTGACAACGCGAAAGAAATGTTGAGTAAAGTTGTTTATCAGTTCGTTAAAGAAAAAGGAATTGTAATCGAGCCTTGTCCTCCGTATGTACACGAGTTAAATGGTACTGCTGGAAGGTACAATCGATCGGTAATGGATACTGCTAGATGCCTAATAGCAGACGGAAACTTAGCTATTAGATTTTGGCCAGAAATTATAAAAACTGCTGTTTATCTAAAAAAATAGAACTTTGGCGAATACTGTAGAGAAAAAGACCCCGTACGAAATATTTATGGGTAGAAAGCCGAATATAAAAAATTTGAGATTATACGGAAGCAAAGTCTTTGTTAGAATACCAGAAGTTAGAAGAGTCAATAAGTGGGACAAAAAGGCTGATATAGGAGTACTAGTAGGCTATGAAAATGTTGGATATAGAGTGTTAATCGGTAAGAAAGTAGTAGTCGCGAAACATGTAGATGTGATTGATGAAAATGTTCAGTTAGTTGGATTTTCTGGTGATGATAAAATTAAAGATAATGTCACAGATTCTGATGAAAGTAATGATTTTCTGGAAAGTAAAAATTCAACAGAAGAAAACGAATGTAATAATGATATACACGAAAATGATAAACTTGGTATACATTTAAAAGATAAGCAAAATAAAACTGATCTCACTCCGTTAAGAAGGTCGACTAGACAGAGAAAACAAACTGATTTGTATCAATCAGGAAAAGATGCGTACTTTATATATGTTAATTATGTAAAAGCGGATAACCCAGAAAGTTATTATGAAGCGATAAATAGTTGTAATGCTCAAAATTGGCAAAATTCCATGGACAAAGAAATGGAATGTATAGTTAAAAATAATACATACGAGTTAGTCGACGTACCAAAAAATAAAAAAATCTTAGATCTATTATGGATTTATACTCAAAAGGACGAAAACAAATTTGAAGCTAGATTAGGAGTTAAGGGTTACCAACAAGTTGATAAGGTAGAAGATTTGTATTCACCTGTAGTTGTGACACAAACGTTAAAAATACTAGTTTCTTTTTCTATTCAATTTGGTTTAAAAATTCATCAATTAGATGTAGAATCTGCCTTTTTAAATGCAGATATATCTTCAGAAGTTTATGTAAAACAACCTGAAGGGTTTCAGGATGGTACTAATAGTTTGGAGATTAAAAAAGGCTTTATACGGACTAAGCGAAAGTCCAAGAGCATGGTACAATTGTCTTGACGAGTACTTTAAAGGTTTAGGTTTTGTTAGGAGCGAGCATGATTATTGTTTTTATTATATAAATAGCGAAGACGGTAATTCAATCTACGTGATATTGTTTGTGGATTATTTACTTGTCTGTTATAAAGACGAAAAAAAGGTAAATAATGTCAAAACATTGCAGTCTAAAAGATTTAATTTGAAAGATTTAGGAGTAGCTAAGACATACTTAGGTATAAATATTGAATTTGATTACGATAAAGGAATTATAACGTTGGATCAAAAGGACTATATTGAATCATTAGCAAGGAAATATAACATTGAAAATTCGAAACTGTACAACACTCCCATGGAACAAAATCTGAAATGTGAACTTGCTCAGCCAGCAATCAATTGTTTAAAATATCGAAATCTTATCGGTGCACATTTGTACATTAGTTCTGGTACAAGACCAGATATTAGTTTTAGTGTGAACTACTTGAGTAGATTCCGAAATGGTTACGATCAAACTCACTATAAATATGCCTTAAGAGTTTTGAAATATTTGTTTCACACTAAAGAAAAAAAATTAACTTTTGAAAAAAATATAAACGCTGATATTTTAGATTGCTTTGCAGATGCAGACTGGGCAGGTGATATAATAGACCGAAAGTCTACGACAGGTTATGTGATTCGATTGTTTGGAAATACCTTATATTGGAAATCTAGAAAACAAGGTAGTGTAACAAAATCGTCAACAGCTGCTGAATATGTACCCTGTAAAAAGGAGAGCATTAGAGTGGATTATATGGCGTTGAAAAAATTTTACACTTTAATGCCTATAAATCAACACATATTCCATTTTTGTCCGAATGTTGATTTAAAGGCATTCGAATGCATTGATTGTATTCGATATATCCAGTCGGAAAAAGCATTAAATGGCATTCGACTTATTTGGTAATTCAACAGCATTGAACGGCATTGGTTCCATTCTATGCCTTCGATCGCTGAAGGAATTGCATGGCATTAAACTGATACGGTCATTCAAATGCATTTAATGGCATTAAATCAACGGCATCACAAAGAAGCCACTTTAATGCCATCATTTTTTTGTGTGATTCAAAATGATTCGAACGAAAACTGTCTAATGCCATGAAGCGCATTCGGACAAAAACGGAATTTGTTTGGATTTATAGGCATTAAAGTGTACGATTTTTTCAATGCCACATAATCTACTTCAATGCTCTCCTTTTTACAGGGTAGCACTGTCAGACTGTATGAGCGAATTAAAATTGATACAAGATTTGTTGAGGGATTTTAACATTGAATTGATTAAACCGATAAATGTGTATGAAGATAACTCTAGTGCAATTAATATTGCTAAATTTGGAATCTATACAAAAAATTCCAAATATATCGAGACACATTATCATTTTGTAAATGAAAGCTATTTAGTTGGTCTTATTGACATTAAAAAGATTGAATCCGAAAATAATGTCGCTGACATATTAACAAAGCCGCTTGGAAGAATTAAGTTTGAAAAATTCAGAGAAATGTTAAAAGTAGTTTAAAATTTAAGGAGGCGTGTTGGTATATATGTAAATTTGTAAACAATATATCCCGCGCAGTTTCAGTGATTATTCAGATTATAGATATACTAAATGTAGGTAATCAGATACAGTGCTATCAGCGAACACAGTCGAACCAAAGGTCAGTTTTCAGGACGCTTGCCTTTGAGAAGGTCGGAGTAGCAAGTTGCTCGTGTTTTTCTTCATCATTGTATAAGAGATCATTATTAATGTTGAATAAACTTTCTTATTGAATTAATATGAAATTCTTCACTCCAAACCTTGTTAATTTTAACAATACTAAACCTAACTCTTTGATCTCTGGGCCCATAACCTGTTGGAGATTCTGCAAGATTAACTGACAAGGAAACCTCTCGAGATGTACCCCTCCGATTTTCTCCAAATTTAGATATGTTGTAGGACATCAAAAACTAAGTGACACGTGTTTTTGTTCATCTGCGGAAAAACATTTTCAAGGGGTGAAAACAACCCTTAAAGTTCACACCCAAGAATGATTTTTTTTTTATTTTAACGTAAGCCAATCAATTATTTTCTTTCAAATCGTTATAAAAATTGACACTTTTATTAAATCTGTGAAAAAACTATACTGTTATAAAGTTAAGAGGAAATTGATGTGGACGTATTTCACTATTTTTGTTAAAAAAATCTTTAATGGGTAAACTACCCCTCTATTCTATTTATCAAGTTATTCACACAAAAAACAATTTCAGTTTTTTTTTTAATCCGATGGTGAGACACGTTACGTATGCACTGAAAAATTAAGTGGAATCCGCCTTTCTAAGAGGGTAAACTACCCTTACGTTAGTTACACTTTCAAATTTCATGCAATGCTCATTATTATTTGCAATACATACTTAAATTGATATGCAAAACTAATTTGTGTTGCGTATTATTCTCGTCCACCACTCGATAGGTCAAGGGGGTGAAAACAAACTTTTAATGTCACCCCCAAAAAAGAATTTTCTAATTTTAAGCTATATGAACAGACACATAATTGAAACGAAATATCTGCCAATTAATTAGGCGTCATGCAGGAATGTTATCGACTCCGAAAAATTTTTAATTGTTTGCATTTTTTTAAAACAAACTGCAACCTTAAAGAAGATCATTATTGAAGAGATTATTTCTATATTTGGAAACAATGTCAATGTCTGGTTTATAATCGGCGGTGTATTTATAAAATATTTCCGCTTAATTCCTTATCTCTACATAATGCATAATTCAAAACATATTTTCGAGGTGGCTTGGCTTTTATCAGTAACCACAAGTGATATTTGTTGCAAAATGAATTATTTGGATAAAACAGAGCAGTGCAGTAAGAAGTGTAATATCGCTTTACGTTGATTTAAAGCTCAGTGTTTGTTACAAGTGCAAAAATAATATATTTTCTATTTATGTTTTTTTAAATACGTCCATCACGAAAGTGAATCCTATAAATGTAATTAAACTTTTACTCGCAACTTTTGAAACAATGCACGTTTCAGAAACACCTGTTAATGAAGTGGAAATTGAACTTGCTGAAGGCTTCGAACAAATTTTCATTTCTGCTATGAATGAAGTGAACGCAATTGAATCAATCGAAGAAGAAACGTTAGATTTTCAGGAACCATTTAAAAATGATGAAATACATCCAGTTGAAGATAGTGTATGGTATAAGGATGAGGAAGATTCAGACGCTTGTTCAAGAGACGAAGAAGAGTTGAGCTTTGATTATAGAAGAAAAGCTGTCGAATATTGGAGATCTGGAAAGAAAAAGAATTACAGTCTTGAAACTGTTTAACAAGAATGTAGATTAGTAAAATCCGCGACACAATTAAAGCGGTGGGCGAATCAGCTTAATAAAGGCGAAACATATAAAGAAAAATTAGGGCAAATTTCCGAATTTGTGCTGAAAACTTTTAAGACTGCTACTGATTCGGGTTTCATTGTTCACGATATGGATATACGAAAATGGGCATTAGAGGCCAAGAAAAACTTGATCTTCGATGATGTTCCATTTAAAGCATCAGACACCTGGTTGTATAAATTAAAAAAATCTCATCGAATCGTGAGTAGAAAAATGAACAAATTTATAACAAGAAGAACTATAGAACAAAAGGAATGTGTAAATAAAAATTCAGAAAAGTTTGTAGCTGACGTAAAATCGCAGATTACAAAAATTGGACCTGAAAATACATATAATGCTGATCAAAGTGGATTTCAGATTGAAATTCATTCAGGACGTACATTGACAGAAGAAGAAAGTAAAACAGTTGAATGTGTAGTTCAATCAATCCCAGATATTACACAGTTACACGATACTTCCTACTATTAATGCAGAAGGAAAACTTCTAGATCCTCTGTTTATAGTTTTAAAGGAGAATAATGATGAGTTCGGACCGATTGTTAAACAAAATTTATTCCTCGCAAATAATGTACATGTTATGGCATCAAAATCTGGTAAAATGACATCAGGTTAGTACAGTACAAAAGCATAATTAAAATCATGTACAATACAGTTATACTAATAATTATTCCATCCACATCTATTTCGCCTTAACTATTATTTTATTACTTGTATGTAGGTCATTTCAAGACATGGTTGGAAGAAGTATTTTTCCCGAATGTTGGACAAAATAGTATATTATTGCTGGATTCTTGGAGTGGACATTGTTCGAAAGCTGTGGATGAAGCAACACCTGTGAATAAAAATATAATGGTCTCTAAAATTCCAACAGGAACAACTGGAAAAATACAGCTGCTGGACCTATTTGGATTCGCGATTATCTTTGATAATCCAGTTACACTTGGTTTTGAAGAAACTCGAACAAATTGCGAAATATCCGGAAGTATGAATGTAGGTAGTATAAAATGTTCATGGTGCAAGAAAACGTTATGTTTGAAACATTTTTTTGAAGATTATCACTTTTGTACTACATATCATCCATAACACCGGTCGACACGATTTTTGGGTCTGGCTTCTGCATGTGAAATTTTGGTTTCTTCTATGTTACAAATAAAGGAAAAAATAATTTTTCTGATCAAAGTTTGCTTTTGTAGGAACTAGAGCAATTTTTCGAATTTTCAAGAAAAATGACTGATTTTTATATTTATATTTTCATGTTTTTTTTTAAAATTGCGATTACAAAGTTTTTGCTGAACATCAAAATCTTTTCAAGTCAAGAATTGTGATGGACAATAGCATATAAATGTGAAATAACAAAAACTCAAGTTCAAAAATGAATATTTTTAGTAGTTCTCTTATGTTTGTATGGGATTTTTCGTATTAAACCCCAAATGTAATATCCCATCATATTCTCGCTGTACTGCCCTTAGTAACGTCATTCAAAGTCCATCAGATCTTGCTGAAAACTTTTTCCTTGCTCCTCTGAGTAGGCACCCATACTGTCTTTAAATTGATCCAGGTGAGAATGTAGCATATGAAGTTTATGGGACATACAGCAGCCCATAATTTTAAAGCTTTTAAGCATAGTTGAAATAGGCTTCATAAGCTTCGCAAAGCTTCAAATATGTTGCCAAAGCAAATTTTTTGCTTTTTTCTTCAATAAATTCACCGCAAATAACACAGAATGAATCAACATCCTGTTTACACTGTCTTGATGCCATTTTCTAACTTAGTAGTACATAAGGCCGGTTGTCACAGCTGTTCTAGACAAGTAAACACTCACTACTGTGCCCTTCACAAATAATATGCAATTTGCTCTCCGGTTGATCAAAGTGCTACCTTCTGTTGCTCATAAAATCAATTAAGATCCTTAAAACTGACTTACCGACGTGAATCAGACAAAAGCAAACTTTAAAACCTAAAAATGGAAATTTAAGTGTTTTTTGATGTCTAGAATCAGAATCCATTCATTAGAACAGAAACCCAAAATAAAAATGAAATTTTGTGGACTTGTGTAATCAATTGTATATAATTTGAAACTAATGACCACAAAATTTGTATTAGCACATTCTTGAAAGTGATTGTTGGCATATTTAATTATAAACTTCGTTTTTTATTATACTGGAATAAATTTTCAAAAATTAAATAGAGAAGAAGTACTATTACACATAATTACCGATTTACACATAATTGACAGTTATTTGATTTTAATTATGTGTCTGTTTAAAGCTGACAATCGAAAAATTTTCTAGGGGTGACTTTGAGGGGTTGTTTTCACCCCTTTGACATATCGAGTGGCAGATAAGAATAATACATAACACAAATTTTTTGCATATCAATTTATATTTTTATTGTCAATAATAATGAGCATGGCGTACGATTAGAAAGTGTAACTAACGCAAGGGTAGTTTACCCTCTTAGAAAGGCGAATTCCACTTTTTTTGCACTTTGATCAGAATATTTCAGTGCGTACCTAACGTATCTCACCATCGGATTCAAAAAAAAAACTGAAATTGTTTTTTGTGTGAATAATTTGATAAATAGAACAGAGGCGTAGTTTACCCATTAAAGATTTTTTTCACAAAAATGATGAAATACGTCAACAACAATTTCCTCTTGACTTTATAACAGTATAGTTTTTTCGCAGGTTTAATAAAAGTGACAATTTTTATAACGAAAAATTTGAAGAAAAAAAAAGATAAGTTTTTGCTCCCTTAAACATAGGGGTAGCCTACCTCAATGGTCACAATACCCTGCATATATTCGAAATTCAAAGGGCAATCCAATACAATTGATTTGGAAGACAATAATTTATTGGTTTACGTTAAAATAAAAAAAAAAACTCATTTTTGGGTGTGAACTTTACGGGTTGTTTTCACCAATTAGGAATGTTTTTCCGCAGATAAACAAAAACACATGTCGCTTAGTTTTTGATGTCCTATAACATATATAAATTTGGAGAAAATCGGAGGGGTACACCTCGAGAGGTTTCCTTGTGAAATGCTGTACGAGACGGACAAACACAAACTAACTTGAGGGATGGCAACAGGCCCCTTAGACCCTTGAATCAGCTGGGACTGAGCGGTCATAGAACCCCTTCCAGTTTTCCGAAAAACGTTACAATATATATAGATATATGAATATACACGAGTGTCGCAAATAGAGTTGTAATTCTAACAGATATTCCCTTAGAAATCCATATAAACACTTGCACTCCCTACCGGAAATCTAGATTATTTTGAGATAGTTTCTAGACTCAGCTTCTCTAGCGAACGTCTAGGGCAATTTTATGACGGTCGTCTTGTCTAAGGTTCGTCTAGAGTTCATCTAGCGGCGTCTAGTAAGTTTTACCTGTGACCCTTTTGAGTCTAGCATTTATCTAGTATCATCTAGAAAGGGGTCAATTCTAGATGATGCGATCCTAGACAATCACATCTAGAAATCGTCTAGATTTTCGGTAGGGAATCCATTGTTTGAGATTCTGAACTTTGTTTTGAAACCGGAAAACGATAAGATTGCGTTCCAGGTGTAGAATTTTTCATTTTATTTTGACATTTAACGACACGTCAAATTCTCGCACGCTTTGCTTTAGTTTTATCCATGAATCTGAACTAAAAACAATACATACATTGTAGAAATAAAGTTACGTATGACCAGTGGAGTGGGCAGAAAAAACCTTTTTTTTCGAGTTGCGGATTCCAATAGTGTGCAAAAGTTGTGTTTTCCCTACATCAACAAGCTCTCCAAATTTCAGCCTGATTGGACAATATCGTCCGTTCTGTGAAAACTCTTAAAAATTCCGTTTTTAGACAATAATAATGACAAAATTTGAAATTTGAAAATCGATTCCAAACCGGTAATTTTGATCTTTTTATTGTTAATTAGTGCCGTAATGCTGACACATTACACTCCTTATTCATTTATTTGTAAATATGGCCTTGAAAAAAGAAGTAAGGGAAGAGAAAACTAGCTAAAAATGTCTATTTTGCAACACTGTACGGGAAGTTCTCAGTATATGCACCAAAAAATGAGCACAAAATGGCCGATTCTTGATTAAGTCAAAGTGTGCGCGAATCATAACATTCCCGCATAAAATTTCATGCGGGAATGTTGGCCATCAAGCATACTTTGAAGGAAAGTGTGTATCTGCTATATTCCACGCACGGAAATTAAGGGAACCGCTAGTTTCTGATTAGTCGCAAGAATTATCACAACCAATCTGAAGTCATCGGATGGATGATCCAACAGTATAAGCTGCCATTGGTCAAAATTTTATGCGCGCGATTCAAAATCGAATTAATTTAATTCGATTTTGAATCGAGGGCCAGATTACAGCCAATTGCAGAATTTGTCCAGCGTGATGGCCAACGCACGGTGCGCACGCAGGCTGTCCACTTTATCAACACTGCCATCATTTCGTCAGCTGAGAAGTTGAGCGTTTAGGTTAGTTTGCCTGGTGCAAATTCGTGTATCTTTGGGAAGCTTACATTTGATTGAGTCGAGTGTAAATCAATTTAGTTCGATATTTTTCCTCTCGGGGCTTCGCCCCCCTAGCCCTCCACGGGGCCCCGCCCCTCGTCTCCGCCGGGGCTCTGCCCCGGACCACGCCCTCCACCCAACAATCTTATTACCTACCAATATTTCTTATGTCACGAACTTCCCTTTACAGGTGTTAAAAAAAATAGTATATGATACGCGTGCGGGTAGGTGATTCCTGCACTTGTATCACAATGTACTATTCACGTACGGTTGGGCGAACGCCTTCAAAATTTTTATTTTAGTTTATATTGGTATATATTATATTTATACCAGTTTCTTAGTAACCGTGTTAATTTTGAGTTCTTCGTACGAAACTATCAGATGGGATCACTCAACGATCCGTCGCGGTTCACGATTTCTCGCACACTGTCTTCTCATAATCGCTTTCAAACCATACACTCATTTGATAAACCGATACACTCACAGAGCACAATTGATAGAATTATAAGTTTCGACGCTTTTCGTAAACATACCGGCCGCCTCGAGTGCAATAACAGCTCGACAAACATTACAAGTATAATTTTTATCTTGTAACAAAATAAATGCAGCCCGCCGTGTAAGCAGGAAGAAATTAAGTAAAAATAATAGAAAACAATGAGTACCAAAGTAATAACTATAGGTCTTAGCCGCCCGCCATGATCCATTAGTACATTAGAGATTTAAATGAATGAACAAAGAGAAGAATTTCTTATTTTACATGTTATCCTTAAATGTAACTTAATATTAAATTTCAGATCTCGTTTTCCTCTTTCGATTTTACAGGTAAGAGGCAAATTTGTGTAATCGGTCGATCATATTCAGAACTGGCAGTTTTTACTCGGACTGAACGGACTAAATCGTCCTTTCCCTTGTAACATTTAATAATTCGACCTAATAACCATCGACATGGTGGTAGCGAATCATGCTTGATACGAACAATATCACCGATCATAAGATTTAGGGTCTTATTGAACCACTTGTAACGTTTTTGCAAAGATTGCATGTAATCAATACTCCATCTTCTCCAGTAAATTTCAGAAATTTTCTGTACTAATTGCCAGCGTGTCAATCGGTTCTCTGCAATGAATTCCACGGATGGTTGTGGAATACTGGTCAAAGGTGCACCAATTAAAAAATGTCCAGGTGTTAGATAAGCAAAGTCTTCAGGATCATTGGAAAGTGGAGCAATAGGACGGGAATTTAGGCACATTTCAATTCGCGTTAGGAGAGTAGAAAACTCTTCGTAAGTTAGAGTATGAGCGCCAACAATTCGCTTTAGATGGTGTTTAAAACTTTTCACACCCGCTTCCCATAAACCTCCAAAATGAGGTGCAGAAGGAGGTCTGAAATGCCATGATGTGCCTTCTGTAGCGAATTCATTTTGCAAATTATTATCGAGTCAAGTTTCAAAATGAAACTTCTTAATTCTTTATCTGCTCCGTGAAATGTAGTGCCATTGTCACTATACAAGTGGGCTGGTCTTCCTCGCCTAGAAGAAAATCGCTGGAAGGCGGCAAGAAAGGCAGCAGACGAATAGTCGGACACGAGCTCCAGATGTACTGCACGCGTGCAACAACAAACGAACAGTGCTACGTAAGTTTTATGACTTTTGTTACCACGTCCCGGAGCAAAGCGTACATTAAAAGGGCCTGCATAATCTACCCCAGTATGTGTGAGAGGGCGATTAGGGGTTACTCTAAAATCAGGTAAATTCCCCATTAGTTGCTGGGAAAGGGTCGCTCTTTCTCGCGAACACTCCAAGCAATCCTTAATTAGTCCTTTAACCAGAGGGCGCGCCTTTAAGATCCAGAAACGCTGTCTGAGCGTATGCAAGGTCAATTGTAGACCACCATGTAAGGATCTCATGTGAGCATGTGAAGCTATAAATTCACTTAGGTGATGCCGCGGTAGAATGATAGGATGCTTCTCATCAAAACTGATCGGAGCATGCCGTAGTCTTCCTCCCAATCGTAAGATACCGGAAGAATCCAAAAATGGATTCAAGTTTTTCAGAGGCGAATTTTTAGCAATTCCCTCATTTAGGCTTAAAGCCTTCAATTCAAGCGAAAAGGAACTGACTTGAGCATATTTAATCCAAAATATTCCGGCTTGTTGAATTTCAAGCGCACTGAGCGAAGGAGTACTAAATTGAGGTTTAGACTTTGGGCATTTAGAGTGCTTAAAAACAAAGACATCAACAAACCTCTTGCAGTAAGCAGTTACTCGGAGCAATTTAGGCCAGAAGGAAAATTTAAACATTAAATCGAATGGACATTTGATCTCACTCACTACGTGATGACTTTTTTGTACTCGCGGCTCTAGAACAATTGGCTTGGGAGAATCGTGTCGATAATCAGGCCATTTAGTTGAGTGTAATTTTAACCACGGTGGGCCTTGCCACCATAAAGGGTGCTTTGAAATCTTTTCCGGCGAGAGTCCCCTCGTTGCACAGTCGGCTGGATTATCCTTGGTAGAAATATATCGCCACTTAGCACGAGGGACAATCTCGTGAATCAGTGAAACCCTATTAGCGACAAACACTGGCCAATTTGAAGGATGCTTACTGAACCAAGCCAAAACAGTAACTGAATCAGTGTGACAAAGTGTGGGGACATTTTCAAGCGACATAGTATCCATGAGGAATTTGAGCGTCTTAGCAAGCAAGGCTGCCCCACATAATTCTGAACGTGGAATTGACACGTATTTAAGAGGGGCTAATTTAGATTTAGCCATTAATAGGCAAACGTGAGCATTATTCAAGTCTTCACTGAGAATTCTGAGATACACGGACGCAGAGTATGCTTTAGAAGAAGCATCAGCAAATCCGTGAAGCTCATAATTTAAATTAGCCTGCAATTGACCCGTCCATCTAGGAACTCTCAGAGATTCCAGTCTCTCCAAGGTGTTCTGATAATCAAACCACTGAATCCGAAGGTCGTCAGGCAACCTCTCATCCCAATCAAGCTTACGTAGCCAAAGCTCTTGCATCAATAACTTAGCCACCACTATTACTGGAGTTAACCAACCCATTGGATCATATAGCTTAGCTATTAAAGAAAGAACGATCAGCTTAGTTTGAGTCTCCACAGGAGAGGGCGTTACCTTAAAAAGAAATGAGTCAGATTCGGGATCCCAAAATAAACCCAAAACTTTGAGCTGAGCATCTTCAGACAATGGAAACTCTATAGCCCTTTCATGCTTTCCAAAAGGACAATCTTCCAGTAATTCTGGATCATTAGACGCCCATTTTCGCAAGTGGAAACCACCGGCTTCTAACAATTGAGATACTTGAATTCGTTTCTCCCTGGCTTCTTCTTTAGTATCCGCACCAAACAAAACATCATCGACGTAGATATTCATTTCCAGGATACTTTTAGCTAAAGGAAACTTATTTCCTTCGTCATGAGCTAATTGCTTAATTACTTTATTAGCTAAATAAGTAGCACAGGCGGTGCCATAAGTGACTGTCAAAAGTCGATAGGCCACTACTTTGTTATTAGGAGAGCACCATAAAATTCTTTGATAATCGCAATCGTGAGCATCTACCAAAATTTGCCTAAACATTTTTTCTATATCAGCCATGTAAACAAAACGAGTCAATCTCCAATTCAAAATAATAGAGACTAAATCATTCAGAATTTTTGGACCATTATGCAAGTGTGAATTCAAAGAAGTATTATTAGAAGTTAAACTTGATGCATTAAATACAACTCTCAGTTTTGTAGTAGAACTACTTTCTCTCAAAACTGGGTGGTGTGGTAAATACACAATCTGAGAAGAGTTGTCTAGCTCTTCTTCTTTCACAAGTTCCATGTATCCTAAATTTTCGTATTCAGATAAAAAATCCGAATACTCTTGGAACAATTTTGAATTTTTATTTAATCGTCGTAGAACTTTATCCAATACAATTTTTGCTCTACAAAATGAGGCACCGATTTTTATTGGTGGCTCATTCTTAAATGGTAACCGTACTAAGTACCGTCCATCGTTTTTGCGTTGGTGAGTCATGAAGAAATGTTCTTCGCAAAGCTTTTCTTCAGCAGTCAAGGGGTCACTTTTAGGAAGTTCTTCCAATTCCCAAAACTTAGGCAGGTCTTCATGCAAGACTTCAGAAGTTATGCTCTGATGTACCGTAAGTGGGATGTTTGTCTCTATCTTATTCGATGTAACAGGACCCGACAAAATCCAACCAAAAACGGTAGATTGAGCAGTAAGAGTGCCTAACACACCTTGTTGTAGACCAGGTAATAAACACGAGCCATATTTATCCGCGCCTAAAATCAAATCTATTTGTTGGGAACTAAAGGGGTTAGGATCAGCTAACTTCAATTCAGGCAAATCAATTTCATCCTTTTGATTAGGTCTTTCAGGCGACGTATAAGAGGTAAGATGGAGCAATACTAAGGCTTGAATAAGGACTTTAGGACAGTGCTTTTCGACAGGGAGTAAATTTAACTGAGCTAATTTTCTTGAAGAGCCAATATTAATTCCACCAACTCCATAAATTATATCTGCTCTTAATGTAACGACTGCTGTCGCTAATAACGTCGAGCGCGACAGATTTGGATAGTTATTTAAGAAATGGAAAGAAAGATCATTTTCTGAGTCCCTATTAAGTGAGACATGATTAGCTCTCGCCACCTGAGCTACATTATTAGCATCGTTATCAGGTGGTGCTGAAGAACCCGCAACTGCCAATTGAGAATGTAGAGACGTAGTATCAGCTGATGGCGTTGTAATAGATTCAAAATTATTGACATGCAATAAGGTGTTATGTTTTCTACCACATTTACTACATTTCAGTTTACTTGTACAGTGAAAGGGTCTATGACCAGGTGTAAAACAATTATAACATCCGTGATGGCGAGTAAGAACTTCTTTACGTCCTTCAACTGACAATGTTTTAAATTGACCACATTTAAACAATGGATGATTTTCCTTACATAAAAGGCATTTGGAGGTGGAAGATGCATTATGACTCCGAAGTCCTGATTGTTTAGTATTCTTATTTTTGTCTTGTGAGCTCGTTTTAGCATTAGTTTTCGAAGCTTGTATAGCTTCTACAACGCGAATACGTTTTTCTAAAAAGGTATAGAGTTCCTTGTAAGTTGGATAATCCGATTCGGAACCAATTTGCATCTCCCATTCCTTTAGCGATTGAATATCTAGTTTTTTAGTCGTTAAAAAGACTAACAAATCACTCCAATGCTCTATGGGACGGTGTAAATTTTTTAGAGCTGCTAGAGATTCATTAGTAGTATCGCGTAATCTTTTTAGATCTTCTAAAACATTATTAGATACATTCGGAAGACTAATAAATTCCTGTAAATGTGCTGTAATAAGTGCTCTTTTATTATCATACCTAGGCTTTAGCGAGTCCCAAGTGGAAAGGAAATTAGCTTCAGTGATTATAACATGTTTTAAAAGTTGTTCCGCTTCACCTTTCAAAGAGGATTTTAGATAGTGTAATCTAGTGACATTTGACAAGGAATCATTTTGAATAATTAGCGCATCAAACAAATCTCCGAAATTTTCCCAATTCTTATAATCCCCAGAAAATACAGGTAATATAATTTGGGGAAGTTTTACAGGCAAAGAATCATGTCGAACAAACTGCGATTGATTTACACTATCACTCGAGGTTGCTGCTGGAGTGATCAAATCTAATTGATTTATTAAAAAATCGTGAGCACTTAGATACGCATCTTCAACCTGTAAAAATTTATTTTTACTAAAATAATCGATACCTTCGCGTTCCGCCGAGGGCGTTAACGCTTTCATTTGTAGATGTGAATTTTCACATTTCTCCCATCTTTGATCCTGGAGTTCAATTCTCGATTTTACTATGGCCAACGTAATGTTGGACTTGCCTAGTTTTTTAAAATTAGTTTCGGTTCTCAATATTCCCTGACAGACTTCAGTTAACTCTGATAGTAAGGAATCCATTTTTCTTGGAATTACTTAAAAGAAAAATTATAATAATTTTACTCGCCGTTAGCTTTATTCACAAAAATGTGAAATATCTTTTTTGATAGATAAAAATTGAGTGTGCGAGAATAAAATACATATTTTAGTATTCGAATAACAGTGTTCACATATCTTCGCAGAAATTGTGGCCAATTCATGAAAATAGTTCACCTTAGAATAACTTCAAAATTTTAAATAATTCAAAGTTACCTCACCAATGTAGAAATCTAAAATATAATTAGAATTGTCAAAACATATTTAACCTTACATAAGTAAGAGAGTGACAGCTTTAAGCTGTTGACAATCATCAGCTGGTGAACTCGTTGTTTCTTCACGTGCATGAAAGAACAGTACTGCCGATCGATCCTACGAAGACCCTATCAGAGGAAGTGAGCACTTGAAAACATTCTGCAGCACAGCGTTATGTTGTTGATAGCGAAAGAATTTCGCCCGGTAGCAATTAGACTTGGCTCGATTACGTCAAGTCTGTTCATTGACAAAGTTTACACGTACGTGTTTGTCACAGTTAATTATCACAGCATATTTGATTTTTCCATTATTGAAAATCAAATGCACTAAGTCCAACCACAGCGACTTAATTTTGAGTTTTATGCAAAAACTCTCTTGCTTTAACTTTCATAAGCAGTTAAATTTAAAGTGAACCGCGAACTTCCTTCTTCGAACGTGACACTCAGAGATGCCATAATGGCGAGCGCCATTTGAACTTTCACAACGGTCTTTTGCCAAATTAATTCGTACTTTTTAATAGTTAATAAAGCCTTTTCACAACAATCCGGCTCGAAGGACCATGTTTAGAGATGAAGAATGTTTTTTGTAGATTGTTTAAAAATTTAGAAGACGCCAGATCCAGGCAAAGTCAATAAAAATTCAGCATTTTTCAAACCACTATCAAATTTATTAATAAGAGTCAAATTTGGCAGACTAAGACCTCTATTCTCATTAAGATTATCACTCAGCCACAAGAACACCAGTTTTTTAGTAACCGTGTTAATTTTGAGTTCTTCGTACGAAACTATCAGACGGGATCACTCAACGATCCGTCGCGGTTCACGATTTCTCGCACACTGTCTTCTCATAATCGCTTTCAAACCATACACTCATTTGGTAAACCGAAACACTCACAGAGCACAATTGATAGAATTATAAGTTTCGACGCTTTTCGTAAACAGTGTGTTAGCTCACACGTTGACTTACTCAGCTGATAATTTTAGCGTGAAAATAACACAAATCACTCGCTTGAAGTCTTATCTCGTATAAGATAAAGAAAATAGATTTAAATAGATTGCTTTGTTTTTGAAATATTGTTTGTCATGTCGAAACGCACAAAATTATCTTCACGGCAAGCTATCAAATTTCCACTTTTCGGGCATCCGACACAATTCATATAAAATTGTCTATCCCAACTGTGTCACATACGTGAGTAGTTCAAATGATAAATAATTATCAAAAGAAATATGCAGATGCTAAGAATTGGTCAAGATTTATTGAAAAAAGTTCATCGTTAAAAAGAAAAGTAGACGATTTCAAGGCATCTACGAAAAAGCTTTTCGACACTGCTGCATGCAAGTATGCTGATTTTGAAAATTGCAGATGCCCAATGGATAAGAAAGTACTTATATTCGAACAGTCTGACAATCTTAGACTTGTAAAGTAAAAAAGTAAATATTCTCTTGATGATAATATTCAGGCTTCATGTTCTTCCTTTGTATTAGAGGTGAAAAAAGTTCATCACAATCTGATTCGGAAATTAATGAAAAAGAAGAGCGGTAGGTTCCTTCCAAAAAATCAGAAATGAGCTCTTCTAATCAATCCCTATTGTACAAAATTACAATAGTTTCACTTGCTTAACTCAAAATCTTGAAAATGCTTTGGTACACGTCTCGTGCGTTTAGGAAGTTGTAACTCGGTCTTACTGCTGACAATCATTTCATTCTCGACGGTGGATTCTAATGTGTTTTCATGTGATTGTACAAACGAAGGTTTTACATTGGCACGGAGCTCAACCTCTGACGATGATTCATCGGAATTTAAATTGACGTATCGCTCAGAATCTTCGCATTCTGGTGCTCGCCAAATTTGTAATTGAGTAACATGAGCCGCACCCTCCCTAGGGATCGCGTGACCTTGTAGCTGGTGGGAGAGCTTACGTGGCTCATTGACCACAGATCTGGAATTGGTGAACCTGAGGGGCTATATCGCGAGGTGTGGCTACTCTGGGGAACTGACGGACTCTGGCCGGTGAGACTCAAACTAAGGAGCGATCCTTCCAGGGGGTAATGGCAAAGCCCACTGGAATATCGAGAGCGCGAGTTCTCATGCTCCCAAGCTAAAATGTGATCGCCGTGTCGAGAGCTGAATGGTACCAGGGTTAACAAATACTTTGACATCCCGGCCTGCCCTCCTGAGCAGAGGGGGACAGGCGGGGGTATCGAAGGAGGTGCCTTAACGGGGACTTTGGGATACCAGGTCGAATCCCTTTGTATATAGACCCGCCTCCCACAAGTGGGGCTCTGTGGGGGGTGTTTCTTATTTCCCTAGCTTCTCGTGGGACAAAATGTTATCTAACAAAACAAGAATACAAAACAAAAACGATGAGGGATCCGCTTCGGGTCCCTCTCCCAAACCACCGCCAAAAGTGGGAGGCTCCGTAAGGGACAACCCACCAGAGGCGGTGCGAAACAGTGAAGATGGTGGAGACAAAAATGTCGAATCCGTAGGAGTGCAACTAACGGAACTATCCGTAAAGAAGAGGAACTGTTGTGGAGCACAAAGGATGAGAGACCGTAATGCACGGCTTACAAACAGCAGCCAAGGCACCTCACAGGGGGCAGTGGCTGCGGGAAATTTACCCGGAGCAACTCCTCAGGCTTCTTCTATGGGCAAGAGAAAGAAGGGCTCCGGAGAAACTCCCCCAAACAGGGAGTTGAAACGGCAGAAGGCCCTGGTAACACAGGGTCTTACTTTCGCACAGATGGCCAACAACGCCCTGGTGAGAGTTGTCGTTGCGTCGGGTTATCCTGATAACTGTCTGACTCTTGAGGACTTGGACAGTTTGAGGGATCAAATCTCAAAAGGGATTGATGCGTTACCTCACGAGGGACGCGCCCCCAGATTCAACGACATCTTCCTTAGGTCGGAGGCCATCGTTGTAGAGGCCGCTGACATCTGGTCGCGAGACTGTGTCTGCAAAGGTACCGCAGAGCGACCGTACGGATTCCCGGTAACCCCGAGAGTCCAGCGACCGTTCTGGGGTGCCTGAGCTTTCAGAACCCGTCCCTACAAACTGATTCGTGGAAGGTATTTTCCGACGGGCAGGGATCCAGGCCGAAGGGGAAAGGCTGGATTCTAGTTGTTGGACTTCCTGAATCCTCGATCAGAGCCCTTGCGTCTCTAGATTATCGTCCCTATCTAGGGGCGAGTAGGGTTACCTTCCGGGTGACCCAACTGGGATCCGCAGGGGTCCCAGAAGCGTCCGGACATGCCCCGAAATAGCCACTTAATGGCTGAGACGAGAATCCCCATTACGTAGATTAATTTGCACCACAGCAAAGGCGCCTCGGTGGTTCTAGCCAGACGCATGTATGTGGTGCAGACAGGGCTTGCCCTAATCCAAGAACCCTGGTTATACAGCGAAAGGATTTGTGGCTTGTCAGGATGTGGCTCCACATACAAGGGGCCACGCGAAAACACGCCAAGGGCATGCATAGCCGTCAAGGGTATGTATGCGATCTTGGTGCCTAAATTCTGGAGAAAGACCAGAGGTATTTATTGCCTCGAATTATTTCCCTGGTGATGCCGAGGAACCTCCGCCTCCCAGAGAGGTGGAGGCTCTAATTCGGTATTTTCAGGAGAATAAGATTCCTCTTCTGTTGGGCTGTGATGCTAACTCTCACCACACGGTGTGGGGAAGCACAAACATCAATGACAGAGGGAGATATTTAATTGAATACATAGCAGGCACCGAGCTGGAGATTCTGAATCGGGGTGATACTCCGACATTCCACACTAAAAACAGGAGTGAGGTTCTCGATTTGACTCTATGTTCAGGTCCACTGAGGAGCAGGGTAGTGGATTGGAGAGTCTCCGATGAGGAGTTTCTAATATCCGGTTGTTTCTAATATCAGAAACCCCAGAAATACACTTTGGGACTCATATAAAGATGAACTCGGAGGGAGGCTTGCGGAATTATCCATAAGCTTTGGTACCATTTATAAGTTGGAGCACGCCGCGGATTTTCTGCGAAGGGCTCTGACAACATCATATGAGAACAATTGCCCTACAAGCACTATCGAGTGTAGGAAGGAAGCAGAATGGTGGAACACCCACCTGGAGAGACTCCGTAGAAAGACAAGAATGTTGTGCAATAGGGCAAATAGAACTGAATTGCCTTCGGACTGGGACATCTATAAGAAGGCCCAGTGCGAATGCAATAAAAATGTAAGGAAATATAAGCAGGACGATTGGAGGGGCTTCTGCGAGGAATCGAAAAACATTCCGGAAATAGCAAAGCTCCAAAAGATCCTAGCGAAAAATCCGGAAGCTCGATGGAAGACCGTGGACAGGGGATGGAGAGGGACGACTGTAGTTTCGCCGCTAAGGTCGCTTATTACAAAAAGGTGGAATGGGCCGTAGGGGCCTTTTGCCCCTTTAAATCACCAGCGGTGAATGGCATTTATCCAGCGCTTTTACAAAAAGGCATGGATTTGGTCGTCCCTCCTCTGACGAAATCATTTAGGGCATTTAGGGCATGGAAGGATGGCAGAGTGGCCTGCATACCCAAACCTGGGAAGAAGGGTCACACTGCTGCCAAAGATTTCCGACCAATCAGCCTAACGTCCTTCATTCTGAAGACGCTAGAGAAGCTGGCTGAGAGATACATCAGGGATGAGGTGCTTTTGGCCTCCCCGCTACATAGAGGGCAGCATGCTTTCCAGGCAGGCTGCTCGGTAGAAACGGCGCTTTATGCTGTTGTAGAAAAACTGGAGCAGCAGTTGGAACAAAAGGGGTACGCTGTGGGCGCTTTCTTGGATATAGAAGGTGCCTTCAGCAATACTCCTCCAGAAGTCATCTGTCGAGAGGCTCGGAGATGTGGCGTGCCTAGTAAGGGGGATAGCTCCGCGGGGTTGCCCACAGGGGGGTGTCCTGTCGCCCCTCCTGTGGTGCATTGTAGTGGATGGCCTCCTTCGAAGGCTAAATAAAGAAGGGTACTATACCCAAGGATATGCGGACGACTTTGTAATCCTAGTTAGGGGGGCTCATCTGGAAACGCTGATGGCTCTTATAAGGTCGGCGCTGCGCATCGAAGAACTCTGGTACGATAGCACAGGGCTCTCGGTAAATCCGGAAAAGACCAACCTGGTCATTTTCACGAGGAATTATAAAGTACCGAAAGCTGACGCTGCTGTATTTTGTGGTGAGGAGCTGACGTTTTCAGATTCAGTTAAATATCTAGGAGTAATCCTAGATAGTAAGCTGAGCTGGGCGAAGCACCTGAAGTCCCAATGCAGGAAATTTGTCATGACTTTTTGGATGTGCAGGAGAGCCTTTGGGTTGACGTGGGGTTTAGGGCCTAAAATGCTTTCATGGCTCTACTCTGCTGTCTTAAAACCCAGGATCCTACATGCGGCCGTGGTCTGGTGGCCACGAGCGGAATATAAAACAATGCAGGACAGGCTGCGAAGATTACAAACGCTAGCATTTAGGGGTTTGACTGGAGCAATGAGGACTGCACCTACAGCGGCGATAGGATTCATGCTCTATGAGGAACCCCTACATGTTGCGATAACCGCCAGAGCGGCTTATGCGATGGGCCGCCTGACAAGAGCAAATAGATGGACTTCGGGGACTAAACACACTAGACTCCCGAGTAACATCAGTACACTGCTGATTCTGCAGATTAGGCAAGATAAAATAACAAAACGCTTCAACTTTGCCAAGGCTTTCCGCGACTGTATCCCAAGTAGGGATCTGTGGAAAGAAAATGGTAACCCGCTCCTCCAGGGGAAAATCTGGTACACGGATGGCTCCAGGGGAGAGGGAGGGTCAGGAGCAGGAATTTATGACAGTAAGAGAGGGAAAGGGATAGGGATCACACTAGGGCGACATGCTATGTCTTTCAAGCGGAGGTCCTGGTCGTCCTTCGCTGTGCTGAAACACTAATAGAGGAAAACGCTGCTGACAGACAGATCACGATCTGTTCGGACAGCCAAGCGACACTGACTGCAATAGGGAACCAGACGTAACATCAGAACTGGTTTGGGAATGCAAAAAGGCATTAAAACAATTTGCAGAAAGAAACAAAGTGGCTCTTATATGGGTCCCTGGCCACACAGGGATCAAGGGCAAGGAAAAGGCGGACCAGTTGGCAAAGTACGACGCAGCGAGCGAATTCGTAGGGAGGAAACCGGTACTGGGAATAGCGTCTTGCAGTGTTGGGATGGCTATTAAAAACCGGATCCGAAAAATAACACAGGGAATACTGGGAACAAACCAAGGGTTGTCGTCAGGCGAAATCCATCCTGGGGTATACCTATAGGATGGACAGACCCAGGGAAATCCTGAGTTTACCCAAGAAAGACATAAGGACAGTGGTACGGACCCTGACAGGGCACAATCACTTGAACTATCATATGCACAAAATGGGGTATAGCCCCACGAAGGAGTGCAGGAGGTGCGGCAAGGATGACGAAACATCCCTGCATGTATTACGCCAGTGCCCGGCATTAGCTAGGCTCAGGTAACAGACCCTCGGGGTCCATTTTATGGAAACAGAGAAAATCGAAACGCGATCAGTGGTCGACAAACTGGGCTTCGCCAAGAGGTCTGGGGTCGACTGCTGAGACTGAAGAAGTAAGGGTGTGGCAC
The DNA here is from genome assembly GCA_932178445.1 of Andricus quercusramuli. Taxonomy (NCBI): domain Eukaryota; kingdom Metazoa; phylum Arthropoda; class Insecta; order Hymenoptera; family Cynipidae; genus Andricus; species Andricus quercusramuli. The sequence goes on along the minus strand of CAKNXH010060069.1, from coordinate 70,624 downwards.
AATAGGCTTTATAGCTTGAGCGCCAGGGGAGTTCTCCACGGATTTCCCGCCCGTATTAAACCTAACCTAACCTAACATGAGCCGTAGAGGCATATCTTCGTTTCCCCTTATCAGTTTGAAGGTCGGCTACACCGTACGTGTCTCTGTGTAACACCGCTGTTACTACTAAGGGCCCCCGAGATTTAGGTTGGAATTTTGTAGATTCCCCGATTTGTTCTGGGACGTTTTTCATGAATACGACGTCCCCTATTTCCTATTTAACTTGAATTGATCGGCTACGGTCATATTGCTTTTTATACTTCGCCTGCTCAGATTTGATATTTCCGCGCGCATTTTCTTGTAGCTTTTTAGGATCGGTATAACGAACATCGTCGTCGATTGTTAAATTACGCGATTCCCCTTCGTCGTGCCGATGAATGAAAACGTATAACAATTCGAAAGGGCTTTTTCGCGTACTCTTACTTTGGGACTCATTAAGGTTGCGCTGTACCTCTTTAAGGTATTTATCCCAGTCGTTTCCCCTCTCAGTTTGCAAGGACGCTTGCATGACAGGAATTAGAGTCGCGTTAACTCGTTCGACTAATCCGTTCGCTTGGGGATGACGTGGACTATTAGGAGTGTTTAATTCTGTGTTTTGAAAAGAATTTGCTAAAATTTCCCAAAGTAAAACTCGTCCCTCCATCCGATATTATTTTTCCCGGCGCACCAAAATCTAAAATTACGTCTTTCATGACTTTGAGAACACTATTTGCTTTAGCATCTCTCACTGCTCTTAACAAAACGAACTTCGTCAAGTTGTCGGTGATAACGAGTACGTAGAGATTCCTAGACGTAGATGTGACGGAAGGACCTAAATGATCGATATGTATAACGGCGAATGGACGAGATCCAGGTTCAATTGGGTGTAGCTCGCCCGCTTGTGGTCCTCTTTTGTTTTTCGTTAAGAGACATTGAATGTAAGTCTTTATATGGTGGCGCACATAACGCTTCATGCCTGGGAAATAATAAAACTCACGAATTTTGGCCACGGTTCGGTCGCTACCCATTTGACCCTGCAAATCGTGAAAACGTATTGTCATGCTTTTTCGCATCGCGTCAGGCACTACATTTATTTATTTCACTAATTTCATGGTTATTTCGTTCAGATTTTTACATTCTCATCATAATGAGAAGGTATGGATTTTATGTGAAAAATGACTTTCGCGGATTCCATTAAATTTCGACGTTTTGAGGCCCCCTGAGTCAGAAAAAATAGTTTTTACGTTGGGGTCTGTCTGTCGTTGTCGTCGTTGTCATCGTCGTCTGTATACCGGATAACGTTTGAAAGACTAATCGGATTGGACTGTGATTTGGCACACAGCTTGTGGGACCAAGAAGAGAGATTGAGTTCGTTAACCAGCTAGTTTGGACAAAAATTAAAAAAGTTAGACAATTTTCAAAATTTTTTGAAACATTTTTTTTTTAATTTTGAAATTATATGTGAGTCCGCTTATATTACTAGAAAATTCAAACAATTTATCAGGAATGACATTTTCCGATAAAATGAAAATTGTCACAGTTACAGCATTTTTAAAATCCAAAACAAGAAACGAAAATTAACATTTTCAGCCAAGCGACGCACGATACCAAAAAACGTACGAGCATGAAAAGTGTTTCCTTTTGAAAGCCTGGCAAGATTATCATAACGACTTTTTTAATTTTCTTGAAAAATCGAAAATTCAAATTTTGATCGCACAAAAAATAATGAATTATTAGATTCTCATCATGATGAGAAGGTATTGATTTTATATGAAAAATGACTTTCGTGGATTCCATTACATGTCGACGTTTTGAGGCCCCATAAGTCAAAGAAAAAAGTTTTTACGTCGATGTCTGTCTGTCTGTCGTTGTCGTCGTCTGTATACCGGATAACTTTTGAAAGACTAATCGGATTGGACTGTGATTTGGCACACAGCTTGTGGGACCAAAAAGAGAGATCAAGTTTGTTAACCAGCTATTTTGGACAGAAATTAAAAAAGTTAGAGAATTTCCAAAAATTGTTAGAACATTTTTTTTGAAATTTGGAAATTATATGTGAGTCCGCTTATAGTACTAGAAAATTCAAACAATTTATCAAGAATGACATTTCCCGATAAAATGAAAATTGTCTACAGCATTTTCAAAATCCAAAACAAGAAACTGAAATTAACATTTTCAGCCAAACAAACCACGATACGAAAAAACGTCCAAGCATGAAAAGTGTTTCCTTCTGCACGCTCCACAAGATTATCATAACAGCCTTTTGAATTTCCTCGAAAAATCGAAAATTCACATTTTGATTGCACAAAAAATAATGAATTATTACATTCTCATCATAATGAGAAGGTATTGATTTTATTTGAAAAATGACTTTCGTGGATTCCATTAAATGTCGACGTTTTGAGGCCCCCTAAGTCAAAGAAAATAGTTTTTGCAACACCCACCTCTAAAGTTGACGTTTGCATGCATGTAGATGGTGTCTAAAGGACCTTATTTGAGCAGACTGTGCGCGAAACAATTTTCGCGCATGCGCAGTTTGAAGATGGCTTACTTTAGACACTGGTGAAAAAGCTGCGCATGCGCACATTCGAGATGAGGTACTTTAGACACTGGCAAAGGTAACTTTAAACACTGATGTTGGTATCTTCTTGAAATAATTTTACGTTCAACTTGAACAAATGTGTTATTGATTGAAGTTTTGTTTTAGGGTTTCGTCCCCCCCCCCCGGGGGGGGGGCAAAAAAGCATAAACGCCAACATTTTTTTCAATAATTTTTTTCAACAAATTTTTTTTTTCAAAATTTTTTTTCAGAAACTTTTTTTTCGAAAATTTTTTTTTCTCAAAAATTTTTTTTTCCAAAATTTTTTTTCTCAAAATTTTTTTTTCCACCAAAATTTTTTTTCAAAAATTTTTTTTCACCCAATTTTTTTGCACCACATTTTTTTTCGAAAATTTTTTTTTTCAAAATTTTTTTTAACGTTCAAAAAAAAAAATTTTTTGTTCCTTTACTCCACTCTATACAATATCAAATTAGTATTTTTCGTTAACACCTCCTATCAACTTTTTCGGACGGGCGTTGCAAAAAATAGCGTGTGATACACGTGCGCCTAGGTGATTAGTAACTCGTGTAATTGCATCATTCGCCTGCGGTTCGAAGCACTCGTCTATGTTTTCGCACTCGCTTCGCTCGTGCGCTAACCATCGACTCATGCTTCGAGCCTCCGGCTTATGCTGCAATATTCACACTCGCACACAATCACCTATTTTACGCACTTGTATCACAAATAACTATTTTACGTCGGTGTCGGTCTGTCTTTGTCGTCGTCTGTATACCGGATAACTTTTGAAAGACTAATCGGATTGGACTGTGATTTGGCACACAGTTTGTGGGACCAAAAAGAGAGATCGAGTTTGTTAACCAGCTATTTTGGACAGAAATTAAAAAAGTTAGAGAATTTCCAAAAATTGTTAGAACATTTTTTTTTTGAAATTTGGAAATTATATGTGAGTCCGCTTATAGTACTAGAAAATTCAAACAATTTATCAGGAATGACATTTCCCGATAAAATGAAAATTGTCAGAGTTACAGCATTTTCAAAATCCAAAACAAGAAACGAAAATTACCATTTTCAGCTAAACAAAGCACGATACGAAAAAACGTACAAGCATGAAAAGTGTTTCTTTTTGAACGCCTGACAAGATTATCCTGAGGACTTTTTGAATTTTCTTGAAAAATCGAAAATTAAAATTTGGATCACATAAAAAATAATGAATTATTACATTCTCATCATAATGAGAACGTATTGA
>CAKNXH010060069.1:47060-66789 GCA_932178445.1 Andricus quercusramuli | reverse complement strand
CAAACAAAGCAGGATACGAAAAAACGTCCAAGCATGAAAAGTGTTTCTTTTTGCACGCCCCACAAGATTATCATAAGGACTTTTTGAATTTTCTTGAAAAATCGAAAATTCAAATTTTGATCGCACCAAAAATAATGAATTTGAGGTCAGTCTGTGGGTTGAGACTGATCAGAAAAGTTATTCAATTAAAAATTAAATAAAGTTGGGATTACTTATTTTAATTCGAGAGGGAAGGTCTGGTTATTTGATTTGCTTCGAGAGAAGAATGTAAAAAAAAACAGAAAGTAGATCCACGTTTTGAAATAGTTGGTGGTCCTTAGAAGGACCGATTGACTTTCGTGAGTTTTTTCTTATAGTTGGTAAGGCTCGGTATCTTTCAAGTAGATCACTCTACTTGATTTTGTGGTCTATGGTGATGGAATAATTACAGGCATTCCGGTCACTTAGAACGACAATTCGTCGCCGGCGCGTGATGCGAATGACGTTCTTACACACCCTTTTGCACGTGGTGGTAAGTGCGGAAGTTGGTATAGATGTAAGAACGTCTGGGGTGACCTGAGGGGAACCGGAAGGTGATTGAAATGGTGTATTCTGTAATAAAACGGAGGATGATCCAGTGGGTGGTATAGAGGTATTTAACCGTGAACGTGCAGGATGTACCGTCGACGTCTGGACTGTAGGTAAATTCGATTTCGTAATCGAGAGTGGAGGGGAGCTCTCTGGACATGAGGAGGATTTCCAAGGTGACTGGGGGTGATTCCCAGTAGTGCGGTTAGTTCGGGGGAGAGTTCATGCCCGATCGCTCGTTCGGGGTATTCGTTCGCGGGTAGTAATCCGGAGGTATCCACATAGGTGATTATGGGTGACCGTCGTACGGGACTACCAACCTTGCGGCAGAGGGAGGGGTTGACTCCTGGGGGGTAAGGAACCATGAAGGACTGCCGGGGTTGAGATCCAAGTATGATGGATCGGTGTTGCGAGGATCGGGGGTGGTCCCAGGTGAAGGAGTCGCAGAGCGAGTGAGGCATGGTGGGGTGGTGTCGCCCGCTTGCGGTGACGTGTGGTTGGCACAATCGCGCCTATCTTGTGTAGAGACTCTGGCTTGGCTGTCGGGAGACAGGGGAGGTAGTTCGCTTAGCGGGACGGTGATGGGGGTGCCTTGGCGCACGCGGTACGTGGCACCGGTGAGAGAAAGGGACAAGAGTTCGTACTCGAGAAGTGGGTGATACGGGGCTTCCAGGGAGATGTTGGGTTTCTTGAAGATGGTAACGATTTGCTTCGGTACGGGAGCGACTCTCTCCGTGACGTCAATGAGTTTCCTCGGGGCTCAGAATTATCATTCCGATACGGGAGTAATCCTCTCCGTAACGGGGATCGGGGGTGACGCTGCTATGGAGACGGCATACGAGTGTTAGAAAGAGGAGGTCCAAAAAATGAGGTAGGCGGTGAATGCAGGTTATAAACATTTATTTATTCAGGAGCGTAAATGTTCACTCTACGGGTACTCGGGGAGAAGTGTCTCTCGGTCTCGAAACGCGCTATACTTAAGGGGTATGGCCACAGTAGAATTTTAAAAAAATCGATTTTTTTTATTTTTGGCTTAAACGATCCTTTAACATCATAAAAATAAGATAATATTGGATTTATAGAGGAAAAAAATTTTTTTTTACTATTTTTGGACGTATAACATGAGGCCGCATGTGGCGTTCTCGTACTCCGATTTTCGTTAGTCAAGCCCATTGGGCTTGACTAACCATCAATTGATAAATGTAGAAAGGTATGTAGAGGCCCTAATTGTCTACATGCACGAAAATATACTTATAGAGCAACTTCAAATGCCAGTAAAACCATTGAAAGGACGCCGTTTAGTTGCTTTCTGCTCTTGTATCTAAAACTTTGAGCGCATTTTTCTCAAAACAGCTTTTTTCAAATCGGCCTGACAAATAACTTGAACAATTTTCATCCGATCGACTTCAAATTTTAACTACGTCTTTATAATTGCATTTCGCAGAGAAGTGCATACGGAATTTTCGATAAATTTAAAACTTTCAATTTTATGAGCATTTTTATACGAATTTTTTAACTAAAAATTCGACTGTCAACTTCAAATGCCTGCCATTTTCGGAAAAATCAATATTTTTATATTTCCATATGTACTTCTCTAGGTATTCTTATGCAGATTAACGTAAATTTTTTTATTTTGTTCTATGTTAAAATTTGTGGCTGCTAGCTGTCAGGCCGCGGAGCCCCTAAAAAAAAGGCTTCGAAAAGGACTTAACAGAAGTCAGCCATTTTGAGTTTAAAAAAATATATATATGTATATTTTCTGATTCTTTGATGTTGGAGCTTCATTTTCATATAATTAGTTTCGAAAATAAATTAAGTTTTCATACCAAAAAAAATTGGTGAATATACCCATGATTTCGCTCCCGCTACTGTGGCCATACCCCTCAAAGGCTAGCTCGGGCGGCGGCGCACTTCTCATAGTGTAAAAGAGTGGGGAATTGGCCCGCGGTCGCTGTGCGAAAATTAAAAAGCGAGCCTAAATGCCATGCCTCAAATTATTCTAAGTCGAATGACAGGTGGGGTTAGGATGCCCAGGCGAAGAAAGAAAGAATCATGGACGTTTGCCAAATATTATTCGTGGTTATAAATATTATTTATAACCATGAATATAATTTGGTGGACATCAAATTATTACATTCTCATCATAATGAGAAGGTATTGATTTTATGTGAAAAATTACTTTCGTGGATTCCATTAAATGTCGACGTTTTTAGGCCCCCTGAGTCAGAAAAAATAGTTTTTACGTCGGTGTCTGTCTGTCTGTCGTTGTCTGTCGTTGTCGTCGTCGTCTGTATACCAGATAATGTTTAAAAGACTAATCGGATTGGACTTTGATTTGGCACACAGCTTGTGGGACCAAAAAGAGAGATCGAGTTCGTTAACCAGCTATTTTGGACAAAAACTAAAAAAGTTAGACAATTTTCAAAATTTTTTATAACATTTTTTTTTTGAAATTTGGAAATTATATGTGAGCCCGCTTATATTACTAGAAAATTCAAACAATTTATCAGGTATGAGATTTTCCGATAAAATGAAAATTGTCAGAGTTACAGCATTTTCAAAATCCGAAACAAGAAACGAAAATTAACATTTTCAGTCTAACAACGCACGATACAAAAAACCTCCAGGCATGAAAATTGTTTCTTTTTGCACGCCCACAAGATTATCATAACAACTTTTGGAATTTCCTTGAAAAATCGAAAATTCACATTTTTATTGCACAAAAAATAATGAATTATTACATTCGCATCATAATGAGAAGGTATTGATTTTATGTGAAAAATGACTTTCGTGGATTCCATTGAATGTCGACGGTTTGAGGCCCCCGGAGTCAGAATTAATAGTTTTTTGTACGTCGGTGTCTGTTTGTCTGTCGTTGTCGTCGTCGTCATCTGTATACCGGATAACTTGTGAAAGGCTGATCGGATTAGATTATGCTTTCGCTTATAGTACCAGAAAATTCAAACAATTTATCAGGAATGGCATTTTCCGTTAAAATAAAATTGTCAGAGTTATAGCATTTTCAAAATCCCCCCCAAAAAAATGAAAATTTACATTTTGAGCGGAGCAATGCTCAATATGAAAAAAGTCAAAAGACGAAAAACGTCACTTTTCGAAAGCCCTACAAGAATGTCATGACAAATTTTTGAATTTCCTTGAAAAAATCGGAAATTCAAATTTTGATCGCACAAAAAATAATTTTTTAAGAAGAAAATTAGAAACACAATATTATCAAGTCAATCTGTGCAAAAATGCTATTTTTGAACAAAAAGACTCAGAAACATTATGAATCCAAAGATCAGTTATTTTGAAAAAACATATTCGAAAAGCTCAATATATGCAAAAAGAATCGCATTGAGCTTTTCGAATATGTTTTTTTTCAAAATAACTGATCTTTGGATTCGTAATGTTTCTTAGTCTTTTTGTTTAAAAATATAATTTTTGCACAGATTGACTTGATAATATTGTGTTTCTAATTTTCTTCTTAAAAAATTTAACAAACAGACATTAAGCCATAGACCTTGATATTTGCTCTTTCGGGTTCGGATTTTAATACCGTTCTCAGGGAATAGGTTTCTGGGTCAACCTTCAAAAAATAATTAAAAATCCAAAAATCCAATTTCACGGCCAAACTATGCCTGAACTCCTACCTCATACAACGCTACTGAGGGCTGCACGGGTGCCCTGAGGTTAATTTTTTTCGAAAGTCTTGTCACTTCGAAAATCATTGCAGATCTAGATTCTAGATCATTTTTTACGTTCAAACACGCAATGACGGAAATCGCAGATAGTGCCGTCTTTTTTTAAGGCCACTTTGAAAAAAAATTGTTCACAAATTATAATACTTTTTAAGACACATGCATGATTTCAGCCCTTTTCGACGCCTATGAAGCGGGGCTAAAGCTCCACTTTTTACTCCCTAGGGACTGAAAAGTGACGTCAGAGACGAATAATGAAGATTATGCATTTCATCAGCTTGCATTTTATGATTATCAGCCCACTCACAGTAAAAACTGAGAAGAAATTTTGGTTGCAGTTAATAGAATTTGGCGGTTATTTATGGAAAGTTACCATATATACCTGTAAAATTACCATAAATCGCTGAAATTTTCCATAAATTTCCGGAAATTTATGGAAAATTCCAGTAATTTATGGTAATTTTACAGGTCAATATGTTAACTTACCATGGAATACGCAAAATTCATTTTTACAAATTTCCATAAATTTCCGGAAATTTATGGAAAATTTCGGTATTTTATGGTCATTTTACAGGTATATATGGTAACTTTCCATAAATAACCGCCAAATTCTATCAACTGCAACCAAAATTTCCTCTCAGTTTTTACTGTGAGTGGGCTGATAATCATAAAATGCAAGCTCATAGATGCATAATCTTCATTATTCGTCTCTGACGTCACTTTTCAGTCCCTAGGGAGTAAAAAGTACTTTTCAGTCCCTAGGGAGTAAAAAGTACTTTTTACTCCCTAGGGAGTAAAAAGTGGAGCTTTAGCCCCGCTTCATAGGCGTCGAAAAGGGCTGAAATCATGCATGTGTCTTAAAAAGTATTATAATTTGTGAACAATTTTTTTTCAAAGTGGCCTTAAAAAAAGACGGCACTATCTGCGATTTCCTTCATTGCGTGTTTGAACGTAAAAAATGATCTAGAATCTAGATCTGCAATGATTTTCGAAGTGACAAGACTTTCGAAAAAAATTAACCTCAGGGCACCCGTGGCTGGTGACCTTCTCTGCATAAAACGTTAACCAATTGTGACTCTCTCGGTTTCTATTCCTTGGGGGGGGGGCGCCCCGTAATCTTGAGGTAGGAGAACTACGAGAAACTATGCACGTAAGAAAACTAGATATTTTATGTGTACCTGAGACGTAGAATAAGGGTTGCGAAAGTAGAAACATAGAAAATGGGGTGTTGAAAGGCGGTTTTGAAATATGGTCAGGAGTAGATAGGGAATCACATTTTAGTGAAGAGGCCGGTTAGATTATGAATGAAGAATCAAGACAACGTCTCAAAGATCAAGGATGTATCGCCCAGATTGCCGTGGGTTAGAATGAAGGTAGGAATCAGAAGATTGTTTATCATAGCGTCCTACGCCCCAGTTGATAGTGATCAGAGATGTCAAAGACGCCTTCTGGGACACTTTAAATGATACAATAAGTACTCGCGATCATGGAGAAATAATCATTCTGCTAGGAGATATGAACGGATGGGTCGGCGTCCAACGTCAGGGTACAGATACAGAAAGGGTGCTAAGTAATTCTGGGGATCCAACATGAAAAAATTGTAACAGGGAAAAATTAGTTAGCTCATGCTTAGAAAAGGGCCTATTTATTACAAATACTTGGTTTATACATAGAATGATCCACATGTACACCTGACGTAAAGAAAATAGCCACAGCATAATTGACTTCGTTATTGTGGATGAAAGACTAAGAGAACTAGTCAAAGATGCAAGAGTCATGAGGGGCTCTGAATGCAATACTGACCATTACCTCTAGTCTCCAAAATAAGCTTATGGCGGGGATGGAGAAGAAAGAGAACCAAACAAACGAAACAAACGCGAAACAAGATTAAAAATTTACAGAATCCATAAGTGCGGATAGATTTTTAGAATAAGTTAAACGAACGCATAGATAGGGCAACTTGGAAAGCGCTTATAAGCAATAAAGATATAGAGTGCGCATGGACTATGCTACGAGATATCATTGTTAACACTGCGAAAATTAACGTTAATGCAACAAAAATCATAATGTTTGAAGGAAAAGGTGATAAAACAATTTGCAACATTGTCCTAATTGATGAGAAATTAGAACAAGTTGATAAGTATATATATCTAGGTAGCCTATTCACTAGTGACGCGAAGATAGATAGGGAGATAGATAGGCGCATAAACGAGGGTCAGAAAGTTATCGGTAGAGCAGGTTCTGGAGTCGCTTATCTGCATATTGACAGATGAGGATCTCCTCTTCTAGATTTATAAGAATGAATATTTCAGCGGAATATTCTGTATCACTTTTAGCATGTTTCTCACACACAGGTGCACGACTCAATGCGTTGACATGTTGCATTTTCTCGCCCGGACGGTGACTAATTTCGAATTCATAATCTGTCAAAAGACTATTCCATCGCACAATTTGTGGATTTTTAGTTTTCTGTGTATTTAAATACAACAAAGCTCTACAGTCGGTTACGACTTTTAAAGGAATATTGATCAACCACGTTCGCTATCTAGTGACCGCCCAGATAATTGCTAATAGCATATACGAGATGCCACTTTGAATCATTGGACTTTTGGAGCAACATAGCAGCCAAGCCTTTCGCGCTAGCATTCGTGTGAAGCTCGGTGTCGCGGTTAGAAGAAAACGGTAATAAAACTGGGTTGCTCGCAATTTTAGAACGTAACTGGTCGAAAGCTTTCTTTTCGCGTTCCGCCCACTTCAACTTTCCGCCCCCCTTTAGCAGGTCGTATAACGAACCGGCAATTTCCGCAAACTTATGAATGAATCGCCTGAAGAACCCAGCTTAACCAAGAAAACGTCGGACCGCGTGAACATCTTCTGGCTCCGGAAATTCCAGAATAGCTTTCAATTTCTCGCGTCCCGGTTCGACACCTTTCCCCGATAAGTCAAAGCCTAGATACACGATTTTCGATGCCAAAAAGCGAAATTTTGTAAAACTAATACTTAATCCTGCTTTCGATAAAGCTTCAAGTACTAGGATTAATCGCGGTTTTGAATCAGGCCACGAATTTTCTGGAATGAGGATACCATCCAAATAAAACATTACTCGTTGTTCACGCAACGGACCTAGCACCTTGTGCATTAGCTTGGAAAAATAAAAAGGGGCGTTCATAAGCCCGAATACCATCCTCGTGAATTCCCCTGTATCGTCGGGGGTGATAAAGGCTGTTTTTGCTCTCGCGTATTTAGTCAAAGGGACTTGCATGTACCCCTGCGCTAAGTCTAAAATGATGAACGTATTGCTATCTCCCAGAGAAACTAAATGATCATCCAAGTCTGTTAATGGAAAATTCATACGAACCGTTTGTTTGTTTAGTTTTCGGTAATCGACTACCATCCGCAATTCCCCGTTTTTCTGACGAACCAATAACACAGGAGTTGCACACGGCGAGTCCGTTTCCGTTGCAAACCCTAAATCTTTATAATTTTTTAGGATTTCTTAAATTTCTGACCTTTCTAAATCGCTCGCTCGGTATAGTTTACAAAAAGGAGGGGTATTACCCTCTTTCTCTTTAATACTCATTTGAATTACATCCGTACAACCTATGGTATTTCGCTCAAATTGCACGCAATTACATTTCGATAATTATTTAAAAGACTTACAATATCATCGCAATCTTCTTTCGTTGATTGCTGCTCAAAAGTGACGTCGTCGACGGTGATGGGTGGTCTCAGCTTCGTTGATGCGTCGAGAAGTGGCAATCGAGTTGCCTCTCCACGAAGAATATTGGTGCCTTTTTTCAAAGGCTGCACATTTTCACAAAAATTAATGACAGGCACTGGCAAGCCGTCATTTTTCCCAGCCACTACGTCTAGGACGTAGTGGCTGTTCTTGAAGTAGTCTACGGACGGTGCGTCGGTGAAGGTTCTGCCAATCAACATATCCCTCTACTGGAGCTCATCCGGACCGACGTGAATCCGTAAATTTTGTACCATCACACAATCCACAGTTACATCTGTAATTATATATCCACTTGATTCAACTGAATAGTGGTGCGGTCCCAACTTTTTAAAGTGACACTTGAGTTGTGAATTTGTAGGTTTGTTTCAAGAGCTCTAGACTTTCTTATAGTGCAGTCAGAGCTGCCACTGTCAATTTGAGCTTTAAACTCACGGTCGTTCACAAACACAGATTTTAAATATTTATTTATGGAGTGATCACTGGGTGAGAGATCGACTTGACTTATTTCAGCATTTGAAGTACTGACTTTGTTCGTACAATGACGCTGCGTATGTCCTTTCCCACCACACTTACGACAAGAAAGCTCTCGTAGTGTTTCGGGACAATTTCTTGAGATGTGTCCGTAGTGGTTACAATTTTAGCACTTCAGGTTGCCGTTTTCGTTTTTGAGTGGTGATCGAGGATCAGATGCACTCGACGCCGATCGTTTCTCGTTGACCTTCTGGTCCCGTCCTGATGCCTCTGCCTCGCCTCCGGCTTCCCGCTGATGTGAAAATTGTTTTGGTTTTGTCGCCTCGATCTTGCCCACCTTTTCAGATCCTTTAATTCTCTCAATTCGCTCAAGACTGATCTTTTCGTAGGATATTATATTATGCAACAGTCTATCGACATCTACATGTGTACGAGCCGCCATCGCGTTGCATGTGTCTCTGGACCAAAGACCCACAAGCACTTGTTCTTTTATGTCTGCTAACTCCAAGCCGAGATTTACACACAACTTAACCTTAGATTAAAAATACATGCTCACAGATTCACCTTTGCCTTGAACCTGTTCGGTCATTTTTTTTCCACTTCGCGACTTTGCTTTCTTCGAGTACAAATGAATTCCAAAACGCGTCAAAGAAAACGTCCCACCTTGTAAAATGAGACGCTCTGAGTGTAAAACAGTCCTTGGCTCCATCTTTAAAGTGCATTTTTGTGGTTTCAAGCGCGAATCTGTCCGGCCAGCGATGAAGAGATTTCATGCTGTTCGCTGTGTGAATCCATTCCCTGGCACTCGAAGTGCCAACTTCCCCATTGAAGTCTTCAATGCTCTTACTGAGGTACGGCTTAACAAAGGATCCGCCATCTTTGTCTCGTGGCACGCATTTCACTTTGCGAAATTAATTTCACGGCTCGCGGTACTTCGACACTTGCGAATCGCGCGTAAAAATGTCCAATAAGGGATAATTATTATTCCACTTCTGAAATATTATACGTTAAATTAATATCCTATGAGCAAGAGTAGCATTTAGTTACTCGAGTATTGGAGTGAACTCCGGTACGCGTCCTTTTACGTATATGTAGTGGATTCAAATAATCAGAAGGCCGCAATTTATAGAATAGGAATAGTTTATTAAAAGTACTAATAGTTAGATAAAGTTCGACAATTCGTCGCGCACAATTGTTTCGATCAAAACGTTATACATGCTTTAGATTAATAGTCGCTCTTAAATTTAGCTCTAGCACGGAACTTGCGCTCGCTCGAGTTGCGTTTGCCGAACTGACTGTCGTTCCACTCGCGCACGCACCACCCCACTTCGTACCAGTAGGTACAAAGGGCCGAATACGTAGTCGGCTGTTTGGCGCTAATAAGAAGAATCGATTGACCTATAACCTTGATACATTTTATTGCAGAGTAAGGAAGCTATGGTAATACATAATGTTCCAAAAAAAGGTTTTTCTGGTAAAACTTTTTTCTTCAACATAGTTCAAAGTTGATGCGAGAATATAAAAGATTCCTTGGTTCGAGACGAATCGATTGATCTACAATATTTATACATTTTTGTTTAAATTAATATTAATATTTATTATTTGGGGACGTCCGCATGAAAAGGGCCCCTGTGGGCGGTTCTAGCATAAAATTAGGAGAAGATCGTTATTAACAATAATAATTTAATGTAACCAGTAAGTTTGCTGAATTTCATATTATTATCTCACTCTATGTGAGAAATTGACGCAAAGTTAAAAAATTGCAAAAAAAAACGCAACCATCGAGCATTAATATAGAAGAAGATAATTATGAACAATGATGATTTGTTTAAACAATTATTTTTGTTTAATTATTAGTATAACCTCGCTATAAGTGAAAAGTTGACAGGAAATCAAAATATCAGAAAAAAACCGCAATTATATAGCATAACTATAGGAGAAGATAGTTATAAACAATAATAATTAGTTTAAACAATAAAGTCACTGTAAAGTGAGCGAAATACTACACAAGTGATATGAGAATATAAAATGTTTAATGGTTCTGCATTAAAATTAATACATAGTATAAAACAAAAGTTCTAAAGGCGTTCGCCCAATCGTTCGTGAAGAAACTTTTTTAGCTAGTTTTCTCTTTTCCCTCACTTCTTTTTTTCAAAGCCATATTTGTAAATAAACGAATCAGGGGTGTAATGTGTTAGCAATCCGGCACTAGTTAATAATAAAAATATCAAAATTACAGATGGAAAATTACAGGTGTCATAGACACCTTAGTTTACCGCGAGCGCATAATGAATGTAACTGTACGCGATACCAACTGCCGAGCGTGCAAGCAAGAGCCAGAAACACTTGGACATGTTCTCAGTGGATGCTCTAAATATGCACCCTACGCGTACATATGGAGACACAATGCAGCTCTAAAAGTGTTATATTACCATCTTAGGCATTTCTACGGTGTTGATCTATTGCCCGTCTTGCCATACGCCCAGGGGGAACTCGAGTCAGTTGTGGAGGATGATCAGTGTAAGATCTACTGGAATTTCTCATTCTCCACCACTCAACGTATCAGTGCTACGAAGCCTGCCATTGTCCTCCAAGATTTGAAGAACAAGATCATTTACGTGATTGAATTCTCGGCACCAGCCGATGGTAATATCACGGCAAAGGAGGGAGAAAAACGGGCGAAATATCAAGCACTTCTTTTCGAGCTGAGCAGGCTGTACCAAGGCTACGAAGTCCATCTTATAATTCTCATAATCGGCTGTCTTGGAGGTACGAAAGCTTCATTTATCAGCCAAATCAACAAGATTCCGGCTTGCCAGCGTCAGGCTCATTTCATCGCGAACCGGATGCAAAAGGCTGTTCTCCTGGGATCACTCCATCTGGTCCGTCAACACTGTTCCTCTTAAATTCTACAAAGATTGGTAGCTCTAAAAAAGTATCCAGAGGTGAAACCTTCATCTCCAGCTGTCTTGTCTGCCACGTAAGGTCATCCGCGGCTAGAGACCTGACTCCAAGGAACAGTGTTGTCCGATGTTATCACGCGTAAATTTCCCGCTCTTGCTTACCTTCTAGGACAGAAGGAGCAGAAGCGGATGACGTACACATTCCAGTAGCTTTGGGATTGGTTTCTTTAAGGAATCATGATCGAAGCATCCGGAGCCTGCAACTTCTCTAAATAATAATAATAGATCTTTATTATGTTCCACGAAGTATGTACATGAGCTTACGGAAAGAAATACGAGTAGACGAGTGGACATAAAAGGCCGAGGTTCAGCTGAGCTGCTTTACAACCTAACCTTCTACAATCTAATTTAAATGCTTACTATAAGATAACTATAAAATAACTGCTTATTAACGCTAACTAGTTTAAAAGAAGAGAGAAAAAGAAACCAACAAAACAATATGATTTTACAATCGTAAATTAAATTAAATTAAATTAGGGACTAGGAATACAGGGCCATCATATAAAAATTGCCAATAAGTAGCTTCTTCCCGCGTGACAAGTTCGAGTTTCAAGTTTTGAGAAGGAAATAGAAGGTACGGAATAATGTGATCTGGCCCAACGTGTTTGTATTTACGAAACGAATATTACTTTTCATACATTTGTATTTAATAATTATAAACAATTATGACCAGATAAACCATCTATAGTACCTTTTATTTAAATCCACCAACTTTCGACTCGACATCTCATTTCGTGTAAACATGAGCAAAGATATTATACACCTAGATGCGGCAAGTGGTGGCGGAGTGGGGGAACAATATATATAGCAACTACTTTCGTGCGGTGCGTAGCTATTGCCCTCTTCGTACTACCTTCCTCTACTCTTTTTCTACAGGTAAAATCGTTGCTCTGCGGCTCTAAGGGTAATTATTTTAAATCTATTATCCTTGCCTCCTCGCAGCTTCTCCCTGTTTTTTCAAAACATCGGTAAGGTAGAAGCAGGGATTCTGACATGATTTACAAAATAACAAATTAATATAAAATGATAATATTTTTGCAAATCTGATCTTAATTTTATTTGTAAAGAAAAAAAAATAGTGACAATATGAATTGTTTGCCACATGAATTAAGTTTAATGCTAATTTTGTAATTAAGTAAATATTTAGTTTTCCAATTGATATTTCAAATTCCGGTGTTTTAAGTGAAAATGATATAAATGTTTGTTCAAAATGGATAATCAAAACATGTATTACATTTTAATTTTCTTACAGCAATTTTTTATTAAATAATTTGATACAAATTAATCAATATTGATCCTAGGTTAAAAGTATACTGCACCAATTAATTCTATGTAAAAAATAACCCCAGAAACTTGTACTGAATTTTCACTTCCATTCAAAACTGTATTTTTCTTTTCAAATGTATAACTTTCAAGGCTGTAGGATTATAAAAAAAAGCATTGCTAATAATTCGCAACGATAAAATTCAAATTATTTTATAATTTATTAAATTGACCTTTTAAATGAAGAACGCTTACGAAGTTGAACAAAAAAAACCGATAAAGATTATATAATTTCTAATTAAAAGCCTTCAATGTTAAATGATTTTTAATTGAAACCTTCAAAATGATTAAATTTTATTTTAAATGAGAAGTAATAATTTCACATAGAAAACGTTCTGATTGGAATAATTTATAGATTAAAAAATCAAAACCTTAAATAGAATTTTAAAATGAAATTACAGTTTTAATGCATAAAATAAGTCTTCATTCATGAAAATATGTATTCATGTTTACATTTTCATCATTTATGATTGAGAAAGTACTATAATAGGCCGAAATTTCACACCTCAGTTTTTGAACGGATCTCCACGTTTCGAGACCCCCTGAAGCAGAAAATCAGGTTTTGGCGATGGCGTCTGTCCGCCCGTCTGTCGGTCTCTCTGTATCTATGTTTGTTTGTATGTATGTATCCTAAAAGAAAGAGCGAGTTCGTTAACCAACGACAGATACGTGAAGAAAGTTTAAAAGAAGAATTAAAGCTTTCTAAAATATCAACAATTTTTTCCTCGACCATTTTATGAGAAGACTTGTTGTTTTGGTTTTGTTTATCGAACACACTATGCAAAAAATTTTACAAAATTTCTTCTTAGCATTTTTTGTTAGGATTTTATATTACGGTTTTATTGATCGAAAATACTATTTAAAAAATAGACAATTCAAATTTTCGACTAAACCACGTGAGATACACAAAAAAGTTGTATGGGTGAATTGCAGCTTTTAAAAAGTCCTTAAACAATTTTTGAACAATTTTTTACACAATTTGTCATTTTGGTTTTATTTATTGGAAATACTATGCAGCATGCGGGGGGAAGTCTTGGGGGGGGGGGTCGCGCAAGCAAGTTGTCGAAATTTTTTTTTTTTGCATTTTCTCATAGTAAAACATTTCAAGAATGTTGTGTCAAAGTTTCAATTCATTCGGAGCTAAACTCTCGTCGACATCGACGTTTAAGTCCCCGCACCTACGACGCAGTTCAGAGAAGAAGCGTGCATATTCGGAGAAGAAGCGTGCAGTATACGGACCGGTCGCTCCCTTTTTTGTTATTCGTTCAGTCGAGCAGACGCAGCGCAGTGATTTTGTAATAATATTCTCAATTTTTCTCTGCACATTTTTATTGAAATGCCGAGAGCATCGAAAGTTTCAAGAGACGATCGTTCAAAACTTTAAACGCGTTTTTCTCGAAACTACTTTTTTAAAAGTCCGTACCCACTGTCATTCAAAAACTACTGCACCGATTTTCTAAGAAGAAAAAAAATTACAACTACAAAATGGCCGAATTTTTCGTAAAATATTGTCATTTTTGCTTAAAATGACCACCAAAAATGTAAAAACGAAAAAAAAACTCATACACATCCTTGGGGGGAGGGAAAACAGGTATTTTTACTAAATATTTTTACTTTTTTTATTTAGTTAATTCTACGATGAGATACAGTGGGCACCGCAAATCATCTTTTTGAAAAGGCGTTTTCGGAAATGCTCTGTCATTAGCTTATTACTTGCTATTTTCTTATAAAAAATTAACTAAATGTTTTTCAAATGATGCCTTATAATATAAAAATTATCTGAGTAAATTTATCTTAATCATATTTCTGAAAAGAAATTCACAAAAGAAGTGTTTTTTTATGCTCCAGACCCTATTCTTCCCCCCCCCCCACCTCCCTTAAGGAGAAGTTATAGCTTTTAAAATGTCCTTAAACATTTTTTGAACTATTTTTTTATACAACTTGTCACTTTGGTTTTATTTATTGGAAATACTATGCAGCATGCGGGGGGAAGTCTTGGGGGGGGGGGGGGGTCAAGCAAGTTGTCGAAATTTTTTGATTTCTTTTTTGCGTTTTCTTATAGTAAAACATTTCAAGAATGTTGTGTCAAAGTTTCAATTCATTCGGAGCTAAACTCTCGTCGATATAGACGTTTAAGTCGAGCAGACACATCGCAGTGATTTTGTAATAATATTCTCCAGTTTTCTCTGTAAATTTTGATTCAAATGCCGAGAGCATCGAAAGTTTCAAGAGACGATCGTTCAAAACTTTAAACGCGTTTTTCTCGAAACTACTTTTTTAAAAGTCCGTGCCCTCTGTCATTCAAAAACTACTGCACCGATTCTTTTCAAATTTGGCACACTTTTTCCATATAAAATAGCTCCCCCCAACGATCTTTTTTATATTTTTTTCTAAAAACGAAAAAAATTACTGCGACAAAATGCCCGAATTTTTCGTAAAATATTGCCATTTTTGCTTCAAATGACCACCAAAAATGTAGAAATGAAAAAAAAACTCATACACATCGTTGGGGGGAGGGAAAACATGTATGTTAACTAAATATTTTTACTTTTTTTCTTCAGTTAATTCTACGATGAGATGCTATTTTCTTATAAAATACAAATTATCTGAGTAAATTTATCTTAATCATATTTCTGAACAAAATTCACAAAAAAAGTGTTTTTTTTTACGCTCCAGACCCTACCCACCCCCCCCTTAAGGAGAAGCTATAGCTTTTAAAAAGTCCTAACAAATATCTATTAATAATTTTTTGATAGGACTTGTAATTTTTCTTTTATTTATCGAGAATACTATGCAAATGATTGAAAATTCGAATTTAGAACCAATCGGCGCGAAATACAGGGAAAAGTTTTTGGAGAAATTTCAGCAATAATTGGAAAAGGTGGCTGAAAAGTACGAGGACTTGTACAGGACTTTTCAGAAAAATTATACGTATATCAATCATATGAGGTTGTCACCCTAGCACGCGCACACGGTGCCCCTAAAGTAGCACTAATCCAAAAATCTCAATTCTTCACGAAGTCAGCTTTATCATTTAAGAAACCTTCATTTGTTTAAATAATGCATTTGCGATGTGAATTTTCTCTCTTTTCTGTTAAATAGCACAACTAGTGATTGCAAATTTTCAACATTTTTAAGTCCAATTCAAGAATTTTTAATTTCAAACACTGTCGAACTCAAGTTATTAACTTTTGGTTGCTTCAAACTTTAAATTGCCAAAATGTTCAGACATAATTTGAAAATTCTTTCTGAGGTGAAATAATTTTCCAAAAACAACTAGTGATTGTCAAAAATATAATTTTCATTTTTTATATTCATGAATTGTTCAAACAACCAATCTTTACTGAATTTTTAATTAATTTTTTCAACTGTGAATTTATCTATTCTATTTTTAGTTGAAAACTGACCATTTTTAGCTGAATATTTCCTATTAAAATTTTCACTGAGAATTCATATTTTTGGGTTGAAAGTTGAACTAATTTGTTAAACATTTATTTTATTATTCAAAGATTTAACTATATTATTGCGAACGATTTTTTAACTGGAAATTCAACTCATCATTTTAGGTTGAAAATTTCTCTTCTTTAGGTACAAATACAACCATTTGGTTGGAAATTCATGTACATAAAAATAGTACTCTTAAGATTTATGGACAAATTAAAAATGATTTTTTTAATGAGAAATTTATTTGAAGAGAACATTCAAGAAGATTTGAAGACATTTATAAATTAACAAAAAAGAATCCTGAAGATTGTGAGGTACATATTTTAATTATGCAGATTAAAAAAAAATTTTGGAAAAATTCGAATCATTTTAAAATATATTTATATTTAAGGTTTCGAGTTTTTGAAAAGATTTGAAAATATTAAAAGTTTGGAAAAATTTCAACAATGTTTTAAAAAATGTAAATTTTGTAAGGTTTATAAAAAATTAAAACCTTTCTTATAATTTTGAAGGGTTTTTATTGATATTAATTTTATTGATTTATTGGTTTATATTGAGAAGGGTTTAAAGCATTAAAAAAGAAGTTAAGACTTGTACAGATTTCAAGAAATTGTTGCTAAGTTTAGAGATTTGAGGGTTTTGAAAAAAAATAAGCTTTACAAAAGTTTTGAAAGGTTTCAAGAGAATGAACAAATTTTCTTTACATTCCTAGGAAAATTTCAAATAATTTTTCATTTTTAGAAATTAATTTTAAGAGAATATTAAGAATAAGTTTTCAACATTTTGAAGCATTTCCCAAATTGTCAACAAAGAATCTGGAGGATTTGATGACAATTTTTCAGAATTTAAACAAATGTTACGATAAACTAATATAATTTCTAAAGATATTTGAGAATTTTGAAGGCCGTGGCTACGTGTATAGAAATTTCGGTACAAATAGCCGGATTTTTTTGGTGCGAATAGGGGAAGCTGGAAAAGGGGCTATTAATACACCAGAGAAGGAGGAAATTCCCCAAATTTATTGGGTATGACCAGGTATACGGACTGTACTGTAGGATGGATATTGGAGGTTCGTACTCGATTCCAGAATCTAGTACACACTAGATATGACATATGAGATATGGGCGTGAAAATATTTAATGGAAATTTTCATTTTTTTAATTAAAATTTTTTTTAAATGTTCAATCAGTTGTTTGTGAAGATTTCCATTATAAAAAACTGTAAATTGGAATATCAGTTTTCGTTATGAAAAAGTTTTTAATTTTTAAAGTAAAATACGTGTTGCCTAAACTAAACTATTTCAATAAAAAATATTCTTAAATTGATATAAAATAAATTATAATTAAAACTAAGTATCTAGGCTCGGCGCAAATATTTGTGTTTTCACTTTTTTATTCAAATAATGTTTGCTTTTGCTATTTCTCGTCATTTTCTAAAACAGTGAGGACATTAATCTTAGAAATGAATGCAAGGAAATTCAGGTACATCAAATGTCTTGGAAAAACAAAATCCCGGTAAAAAATTACATTTTTTCCAAATAACTTTTAAGCATTTAAAATAATAATTATTTAATACTTATTGTTTTGTTATATAAAGTTAAAAAAAAT
Source organism: Andricus quercusramuli (assembly GCA_932178445.1). NCBI lineage: Eukaryota > Metazoa > Arthropoda > Insecta > Hymenoptera > Cynipidae > Andricus > Andricus quercusramuli. Next base: position 48,977 of record CAKNXH010060069.1, on the reverse strand, counting down.
TAAACATTTCAGAAAGTCACGGCACATTCTACCCCCGCGCTTCGCTCGCAAGTTTGAGCGCGCCTAGAGTGCCCGGATGTTGGATCTCGCGCTTTGCGCTCGGAATTGAGTCAGGTCGCGCTTCGTGCTCGAATATTCATTCTTTGTACTCGGAATGCTCAAATGAAACTTGAGCAAAAACATCTCTTTTATATAATAGATCGCAGTTTTTTATGCATCTGTATACTCTGAATTTTTGAGGCTTTGAGGTATACATTCCCATCGTGACGCTCGCACTTCGCGCTCGATTTTCGACAGAAATTTTTTTATGTATATTTATTTCCTGAGCCACCTCCAATAAAAAGCAGCAATCCTTTCTTCAGACTACCTTCCCTATCTCGCGATGTTATGCCAAAAATAAGAATTTTTTTCATAGCGTTTTTTTTTATCAATAAAACACATACTCCCCCTTTATCTAGACTTCAAACAAATCTCACATCTTTTGGCGCAATAATGAAATTTTCGACTTTTGCATATCGATTTCGATAAATAAATTAAACAGGAAAAGTTCTGTCGAAAAAGGGTTCAAAGAAATTTTGTAGGCATTTTTGAAAGCTGAAATTCCTTCAAAAACTTTTCCCCATATTTCCCGTCGTTTGAATCAAAAATCTAATGTTTTATTTTCTGCATGGTATTTTCGCTAAATAAAACAAAAATGACAAGTTATATCCAAAAATTGCCTGAACAATTTTTTAAGGACTTTTTAAAAGCTGGAATTCCCCAGTTGGTAGTCTTTTTCGTATTTAAAATATCAAGTCTTACTTATGGAAATGGGTCTTACTTAAAAATGGATTTTTACGTATCTGTCATCGTTTGGCTTAAAATGAGAATTTTCGATTTTAGCACATAATTTTCGCTGGATAAAACCATAACCGTCGGTCAAGGAATGCTGGTTAAAAAATTTGTGCTTTCTTTTAGGACCCAAAAAAAGTGTGCCAAAGAACGATTTGATACGTTCTTTTCTTCGAAAGTTAACGTGTTTATACGGATACAGATCAGCAGAAAGACCGGCAGATAGACAGACAGACATACATACAGGCAGACACCATCGCCCAAACATGATTTTTGGCTTCAAGGTTATCAAAACGTGGAAATCCGTTGAAAAACTGACGTGTGAAATTTCGGACGATTCTAATACTTTCTCATTATTAAATGATGAGAAAGTAAAAAAAATTGAGAAATAAATTCTTTTAAATAACATTAAAGAAGTTACCATATTCCTATGATTTAAAGTCAAGTGATATTGCATTTTCAACAAAAGAGTTGAGTTTCTTAGCTACTAAGTCAGAGGTTTTAAAAAACATTCGACCTTTTTAAACCGAAAAGAAGAATTTGAATTTTCAAGCAAAATAGAGATGACTTTTCTACCAAAATATAAATTTTTAACTGAAAATGATAAATTCTCTGTTCAAAAAGTTGAATTTTCAACAAACCAGTCGAATTTTCGACTAAAAAATATGGCTTGAAAAAAATAGTCGATTTTTCACAATATAGTCGAATTTTCATCAAAATAATATAATTTTCCAACGAACAGTATACAATTTTCAAACAAAAGAGATGAATTCTGAATCTAAACTATAATTGTAGATTTTTTTCAAATTTTGGTGAATCACCCTCCATATATTAATAATCGTAGTAGCTGGTAAATCGGTTAATTGGGTGTAAATGATCACACTTTAGTTTGTGTTTTTTCGCAACGTTTCGCCAGATTGGTTTTCTGGCCTCATCAGTCTAAAAAGAATTGTTTATTAAAAAATAAGATTCACATTAAAAAAAAACACTTTTTTTACATCAGAGCGGTATCCAATAACACTGAATTTGAAAATCGATAATTACCAATATAGTCGAAAACAAATTTTTTGTTTAATGAGTCATATG
>CAKNXH010060069.1:0-47050 GCA_932178445.1 Andricus quercusramuli | reverse complement strand
CACTATTTTTGAGCCCCTAAATCGAATCCAGCAAAAAAATTGGATGTAATATGACCTTGCATTAAAAGTTGGTTCAGGCACACCGTGACTTCCAACAATAGTTAATCTTAGCGATTTAATTATTTGATGACAATGCACATTCTTAATCACTCGGTTATTTAATAAGCTCTAGAGAAAAATAAATATTACACTTGAGGCCGTACAAAAAATACGTAATGCCTTTTGGGGGTGGCACCTCGATCGTTACGCCAATGTTAAAATTCCACACACTTAATATAGGAAAAGCAAGGGGGGGGGGGGTCACCACTGTCAGGAAAAAGTGTTAAGTATTTTTTGATTGGACCCTATATATGAGGTGTAAAAAAATGGCCTCTTTAAAGTATATACCATTCGAAGCGGAATTTAACTAAACGTATAAATACATAAAGTCACAGAAAAGTATTTCTGGTGCCTTTTTTGAAAAATTGAAAAATCAGATGTCTGGCTAGTCTGAAAGATCTAAAATCTAAAATCTAAAATTGTAACGAAGAAACTAGAACCTAATGCAATTTAAATATTAAACCTAGAGACGTAAAGAAAAGCAGGTATATATTTCGGACGAGAGGGCGTCGGGCGGGGCACTTCTGAGACTCCTGTTAGATCCCACTGATTTTTTTATTTTTCCTTCAATGTTTTTTATTTTTTTAAACCGTCATATATACCTATAATTCTTTTAATTTTTATCATTACAAAAGAAAATTTTTATATCGTATAATAAAGTATAATAAGGTATGATAACTCAATATAAATTGAGAATTAAATTCTCTGTTACATTATTATAAAATTTATAATTTAACTTAGATTAAAATCGTTACAAAAATTGGTTATCTGATCGCTATAATTAAATATACATTAAGCTTATAATTGGTCAAATATATTTAATAAATGATTGTGAGAAAGATTTAAAGTCTTCAAGTTGTACGATACAGAAAGAAAATTTAAAGAAGAATAATATGCGTTGCAAAACTGAACATATTAATGAATTTCTTATTGACAAAGAGAATAAAAAATTTGTTGGTGTAACGTTTTCAAAAAGAGGTTTAACGTTTTTTTTAATTCAAAAAGTTTAAATTTGGGGCAAGTAAAATGTGACAGATTGAAAATGAACCTTTAAAAATTAGAAGTGTCTACAATCTACTACATGTACCGTATATTCGTACACAAATTTCGGTGCACAGAGCCTCTTCATCCTGAAATTCATACGGAAAAAATCCAGCTATTCGTACCGAAATTTCTGTACACGTAGCCACGTCATTAAACATTGTACACTTTAAAAATTGAAACGTTTGATGTGAACAATGTTTAATGACGTATTCAACACAATTAAAAGTTGAAATTAACATTAACGAAACAGAGCAGTCTGGTATTTTAGATAGAAAAAAATATAAATAAATAAAATTATAATTGTAACTAACTTTGGAAGATTGCAGAAGGCGAACTTATAAAAAAATATTTCAGTTTAAAATTATTTAGTTATTTAGAGGTTTACATGTTTCTACTGTCTGTTCAGGTAAAGATTGCGCAATTCTTATTCAATCCTAATGTTATACGGCTTATTTTATTCCTTGATGAACTCTCTGGTCTAGAAATCTTTTTGGTGCGCTTTTATTTAAAAAAATGTATTTTAGACAAATATTATCTATAAAATTAACACTTGTATAATTCCTGCATGAAATTTTTTGAATAAAAACGTACCAAACATATTTGAAGAGCATCCTTCAAAGAATAAAATGAAGTGAGAAAAAAATAACCTGAAATATTGTTTTCTACAGTTCGCTTGACAATAGTATTTTTCTCAAATTTAAAAATCATTTTCAACAATGCTTATTTTTGAACTTGAAATAACTTGTGTACATCCTTATTAATTGCGTCAAATTGGAACCCTGAAAAATTGAACAATTCTGGCCCTACTACCAATTCTGAGTAAATCATTCAAGAATTTGAACGTTCAAAAATTTCATGGGTTTTGAAAATCGTCTTTGGATTGCGACTAAGAAACTATTTTTCAATTTGAAAAATAAAATGAAAACTTGTGATATGGGGAAGCCGAATAAGAATAAAAAACTTTCATCGAAAAAAATTATTCTTTTCCGGGAAAATAAAAATTTAGTGTGACGGTATCGCTCTGTAAAATACGAGTTTTCGCTAAAAGATGTATAAAGAGAAGAAAGATTAAGAAGATTTAAGATTTTAGGTTGGAAGTTGATTAATACTTTGGTGATGAACAAAATGGAAACTAGTTCCATTTAAGAGCTTTTTCTTTCAAATAAAAAAGCATTGGTTATTTTATTGTATTGAGAAACTTTAGGAAGAGAAATGTGGTCAGAAAAAGGTTTAAAAAAAGGTAAGAAGATAGGAAATTTAAAAAAAGAAGATGGGAGACAAGTACAGAATCAGCTGTCTGGTTTTGAAACACCAATATTTTCATTTTAACATATTAAAAATGATACTTCGAACATATCCTTTTTACAAAATGTGTATTAGTTTTTTGAGAATTTTTTACTCAAAAAGCCCATTTTGGGAAAAACGTTGGTTATCTAGTTTTGTACTGCAACCCTTCAAATGCACATAAAGTTTAAACAAATTTTAAGGGCTTAAAATGAAAAATGTAATAGAGTCAAAAATTTAACAATTCCACAATTCTGCAATTGTTTCATTTTTAATATAAAGTCTTAATAGTTGAAATTTTTCAAAATGAAAACTTTCCCAGTCAAATCATATCAACTTCAAGTATTGAAAATTGAAGGACAATTTAATTTTTAATAAATTAAAATTTTCATGTATGTAAATCGGTTGAAGTTAAAGAATATTGAATTAGGTCGAAGTGAATCAAAAAAATTTCACTTTCTTTTCTTGTTTCTATTCTGTCATATTCTGTTATAAACGTACCAATATATTCACTCGGTTGTGGTTTACGTTACGTTATTTAAAAAAGCGAAATTCACGCCGAAATTGTAATTGTTTAAATTACACTGAAATTTTGAAAAATATATTATGCACAACATTCTGTATATCATGTAATTATTATTAAAAGATAAAAGGATCATATTACACAAAAATCATAAAACGGAAATTCTAATATATATATATATATATATATATATATATTTATAATTAAACCGCTGGCGATCAAAATGGGGATACGCCCGAAACGCCGTCGTTTTAGTTGGCCCCTGGGTCATATTTTTTTTCAGGTCAAATTTTAATTTTTTAATAACATGTTCCAATAGGAAATTTTATTGCGCATATTTTTAGTCCCTTAAATAAATGTGATAACTTCATTAGTTTTCGAAAAAATCAAGAAAATGTTACTTTTTTATGCAATCGCAAAATACGAATTTTTTGTGTTCAACTCGCCACAAGTTCTACAATAATAGGAATTTTGTAATAAAAATTTCAGAAAATATGCACCATCATATAACGAGACTAACGGTATTCATAGAATTCCACTGAATTGTCACTAAAATTTACAACGATTTTTATTCTTCTCATGGCGTAAATTAGATATTGAAAGATTAAAACGCTTCGGGAGTCGGGCGAATTTTCAGAAAATTAAAATTAACGGCCACCTAAACTTTTGTTAGGATTCAAGGAAGTTTTTGGGAAAATATCAGGCAATTATGTTTTATAGTTTTAAAGCCACAATTGATTTAAGATCTCAGCGCCGTCCTGTACGCGTGCTAGCTCGCCCTGCAATATCAACGTCTGTATAACAGCGGGCGATTGGAAGGTCAAGCCGGACACCAAAACAAAAAAGCATATGTTTATTTTGATTCTCTCCTAAGGAACATAATGCACAGAAGCATTATTGTAGAATAGTGGTAGCATATAATATTCTGTTTAGGATAGTTTAAGTTTACTCAAAATAAAGAGAACCTAAATATGGGCCGAGGCAGGAAAGGAAATAGGTGTGAAGAAAATTGGTTGAAGAATAAGAAAAAATGTCCCCGAAATAAGGTACTACTTAAAAGTAGTAGAGAAAATTAAAAATTAACTTTGCAGATAATTTTAATATCCTATTATTATTTTTTATTTGATTTCTTAATAGCTTCTTCTAACAAATCTTGTGTTTTAAAATTAATTTTCAAATTGAAATTAAGTATATCTTTCCAGTTCGTGGACACTTCTATTGTCAATGTGATAGTAATTTTCGCACATATTCGCAGAAGCAAAAAAAAATTAGAGCGCATTGAAACGCCGGATGAATATATGGAATTGATCTCGGAATTGATTCAAAACGCTCGTTCCCCTCCATTTACTGTGATTACGAAATGTGAAGGTTTTTTCCAGGATTTTGAAAAAAGTTTCAAGGGCAAAATCCGCAAAACAAACAATTTTCAAATTAGTAAAGCTTTGGTTTTACATTTTTCCCCCGACGGAAAAGTAGACGTTTATGATAATTATAAATTGGAGGGGGCAACTACTTTTTTCTTTACTACTAATCTTAAACTAAAAGATCTTCCAAAAAGTTGTCCACCTCGAATTGGACTAGAAGCGGCTAAAATAAAAGATGTGAAAAGTCTCTTTAATTATTTAAGTGCCCCTGGAAAAGAATTCTTTGAAAATTATTTTTCGCAATTTACTCAAAATAATTCTTCCGAAGACAACACTGAATACAGTGACGAAAATGATTAAATTACTTATAAAGAAATCGTACAAGTTATTACATAAACATTATATAAATTTTAATTCTTATAATTTGCTATTAAAAAATAATAAACAAATGTAAATAATAATGTCTTCATTATTATTTTGGTGGCCGGCTTAACCTCCTAACCGCCCGCTGTTATACAGACGTTGATATTGCAGGGCGAGCTAGCACGCGTACAGGACGGCGCTGAGATCTTAAATCAATTGTGGCTTTAAAACTATAAAACATAATTGCCTGATATTTTCCCAAAAACTTCCTTGAATCCTAACAAAAGTTTAGGTGGCCGTTAATTTTAATTTTCTGAAAATTCGCTCGACTCCCGAAGCGCTTTAATCTTTCAATATCTAATTTACGCCATGAGAAGAATAAAAATCGTTGTACATTTTTATTGACAATTCAGTGGAATTCTATGAATACCGTTAGTCTCGTTATATGATGGTGCATATTTTCTGAAATTTTTATTACAAAATTCCTATTATTGTAGAACTTGTGGCGAGTTGAACACAAAAAATTCGTATTTTGAATTTTGAACTTGAATTTATTGAGAAAGATACTCACAGGGCTATAAAGCACCTTTAGGAGCTTAACATAGTATACACATATAACAATGTACAGAGATGTAGAGATATATAAATATATAGATGTAGAATCTAGAGTGTAGTGTACATATTTTTACAACCCGATTGCGATTGCAGAAAAAAGTAACATTTTCTTGATTATTTCGAAAACTAATAAAGTTATCACATTTATTTATAGGACTAAACATATGCGCAATAAAATATTTCCTATTGGAACAGGTTATTAAAAAATTAAAATTTGACCTGAAAAAAAATATGACCCAGCCCTAATAGCACGGAACGTTCCGGGAACGTTCCAGGAACGTTCTCGGCACGTGTAAAATGTCCCCCTTTGGAACTTTCCAGTCGAACGTTCCAGGAACGTTCCGCTGGGACCTGAGGGGAACCTTTCATTATTGTTGTTTTTAACAACAATTATCTCGTAAACCGTAAGAGATAGGTGAGAATGGATGTCATTTTTGAGTTTTGAGTACCGCATATACTACACTATAATATGACATCCGTATCATAAATTGACATCGATTTTGACCTATCACTTACGTTTTACGCGTTTTTTATTGATAATAATAACAATAACGTTAATTTATGTTTGGAACGTTCCCAAGCGGCGGAAATTTTACACCTCCCTGGAACGTTCCGAAAGTTCCCATGGAACGTTCCGGGAACGTTACAGGAACGTTCCGTGCTATTAGGGAGGGGCCAACTGGAACGACGGCGTTTCGAGCGTATCCCCTTTTGATCACCAGCGGTTTAATTATTTACAGTTGAATCTGAACGGAATTTAATGTCATTAAACAATGATAAATATTCATCTGTTTATTGATTGTTATTAACCTCGATCGCCGGGTTCGATCGTTGGTGTAGTGATCATAAACATTTTCAGAAAACTACATTATCTACTGAAAATCATTTCGACGACAGCGCCTCTTTCGCCTATTTTACTCAAGACAACTGTTAGGAGCGGATAGTTACTTCAGCGGGTAGAGAGGCACAGCAGGGTGGGTTAGGATTTTCACAGACAGCGCCGTCTACATTTATCCTACCCTACTAATAATTCTATCCCGGCCCCTGTGTATGGATAACAGCGGCAAAGACAAACTGCAAACTACACCACGCTCCTAATTTTGTACCTACAACATCATCGTAAATGATATCAAACATCGTATTAAAATAACTTAGAACATCCTCATCTCATCAGTCACTTGACTTAGTCCGTGGATATGACGAAAAACCGGGTTCACCCGAGAAAAAGTTTGAAAAAAAAAAAATAATAAGCTCCGGCTCTTGCAGTCAGCCACGTTGCTTTGGGCTGACTCCCCAATGCAATGAATTATGCGGTTACGACACCAGTATCGCGCATTGCCACCCACAATAGGCCTCTCTCGGATGGACGCCATGGTTCAAGCTCACCGGCGCGGAGAGGATTCATGAAGGTTACATGACCGTTGGGTCAATATGCACCCGGAATATGCTCATAAAACGCCTCAGTATTTAAGAGATCAGGTATCCTTCTTGCGAAAAAACGGATATGAAGCTCTTTATCAACAAGAAGAGGAGCAACATCCTCCAGCGAACATTCCGCCCGTTCCAGCAAGACCACCTTTGCAGATAGCCGATAATGCTAACATGAGAAGTATGAGATCTATCCACCGAAAAGTCTTCCTCAAGATGGACCATTTAGCTGAAGCTAATACTGCTCTCCCCGATTTACTCCCCGAAGATGTTAATCTCTGGAATCTGAACTGTGTAGTTTACGAGAAGGCGGTCTCCCTGCTTAGCGACGATATAAGTAACGATACTTTGGTACGTCTGAGTAAGACACGCGAGCGTATTGCACAGCTTCAGTTCAAAATTGAAACGGCGCCAGGGCCAGATAAAATAAACAACTTTTGGTGAAAGAAGTTTACTTCTACGCACTAACATCTAGCTCGTATATTTACTACTTTCTTAAACGGAGAACAACCCGTCCCGCAGTGGTTAGTGGAAGGACGCACGGTATTGATCCCTAAGACCGGAGATTTGTCAAGTCCAAAGAACTACAGGCCCATAGCTTCTTTGAACACCAGCTACAAGCTATTCACTGGCATCCTCAAAGAGAGGATATTAACATCTATCGAGCCGGTATGGAGTGTAATAGTTGAACAACGTGGATGCAAGAGAGGGCTGGCAGGTTGCAGGGAGAACCTGTTAATAGGCAGGTGTATTACCCAGGACTCTATCAGGTATCGACGCAATCTGTCCATGGCTTGGATTGACTACCGTAAGGCATTCGATAACACGAACCATGAGCTACTTATTAAGCTCCTTGGGTGCATGGAGGTGCATCCGAAAATAGTGAGATGCATAAAAGAGCTTATGCTCTTGTGGCAGACAAGATTTGTCATAACATCTGACAAAAGACAAGTGACTACAAGCTATGTCATATATAAGAGGGGGGTCTTTCAAGGAGACTCTCTAAGTCCGATACTTTTCTGCATCTCCCTCTTGCCTCTATTTATTGTGCTCCGAGGCAAAAGCTCTGGATACCTATGTGGCCCGCCAAACAGAAGAGAATATAAGGTCAACCACCTTTTATACATGGACGACCTTAAACTCTTTGCTTCCTCAAAAAAGGACCTTAAGATCCTTGTAGAGGCGGTAAATAGGTATTCTAAAGCGATTGGCATGATCTTCGGACAGGACAAGTGTGCCTGCGTCCACCTACACCAAGGAAGACTAGAAACTACATCATCCCGTGACGATCAGGATGCTCAACTCATAGGCGGAAATACCATTCAACATCTTGGTATTGGAGAAACATATACATATATTGGAATACCGCAAGCGGAAACCCCAAATGTGCACAACTTAAAAACGGCCCTTGGAAAAAGGTATCGCCAAATTCTCAGAAAAATTTGGGCTTCCGAATTATCTGGAAAGAATAAGATCCAGGCGACCAATATGCTGGCCGTTCCTGTACTGCTCTACACGTTTGGTGCAGTAAAATGGAACGTCGATGAGTTAAAGCAACTTGATCGAAGCACACGCAAGATGATGACAATACAACGAAGTCTTCATCCTAGATCTTCCGTACCTCGAATATATCTCCATCGCGATAAAGGGGGTACAGGCTTGCTAAGCTTAGAGTGTCTTCATCGAAGAACGGTTCTGGCTACAGCCTGCTCAGTTCTAAAAAGCACGGATTACCTTATGCGACTCGTACATCAACCTGAAGTCATGAAGTCCGTTTTTCGGAAGTGGTTAAAGATCTGGGATACTTCCATAACCGTACCTTGTCCTGGAAGGAATAGGTACAGAATATCTCAAGGAAAACATACAGAATTCTACAACAACTTTATAGGAATAAGGACTCTTTACCAACCTCCACTCGGATACTTTTGGTTAAAAGTCTAATTTTGCCCCATTTTGACTATGGCTGTTTAGTTTATGATGATTTGACCGACGATTTAAATTTAAAGCTTGAGCGCGCGTTGAATGCCTGTGTCCGTTTTATCTACAATTTGCCTAAATATGAACACATAACTCCATACAGACTTAAGGCTGGTCTGCCTAATGTTGCCAAGAGAAGACAATTCTTTATGGGTAATTTGCTCTACACTCTCTTTCAGAAAAAAGCTCCCGACTATCTATTTAACCTATTCCAATTTGTAGACAGAGACCTTCCAGCACAGTCTAAGCTTCATAAAAGACATAAAATCCTTAAGATTCCTCTTCATAGAACGTGTCAGCTTCAAAGATCATTTATAGTAAGGGGTGCCCGACTATGGAATAAAATACCATACGATATTAGAAATGCACCTTCCCTGTATCATTTCAAGAATCTCTTTTTCAAATATTTGTACGATACTCCTAACCCAACTCTTGAAATTACTCACTGGTAAACTCTCATATTTAGTTTTTGAACATTTCATCATCGAATTTTCTTTTGTTTTCATTAACTTTTGCAAAATATTTCTTTTATACACAGTTTTTCATTCTTTATTTCTACCTTAACATGCACAAGATCTACCATTTAACCACCTAATGTTAGTCACTACGGATTAATCTCATACCTAATTTAATACGTATTTAGAGGTCGACTCTATTCATTTATTTTATTTAGTTTATAGATTAGATTATAAGATTAATCAAGTATTCTGCCGATCAGTGATTGCACAAATTTATAATGACCCTGTATTATCTTGTCCCTTAGAGGGCTATTTAGCCCTAGGGACTTTTCTTGAATAAATACAAAATACAAATACAAGTCGCAAATGCTGCGGCGTTTCTATACCATGCCGCAGATAGGGCCGCAGAGGAGCTTGACCTCCCATTTAATTCCAGTGACACTACACATGGCTTAGCATCGCTAACACCTCTGGTACTCAAAATTCGTATACAGAAAGCAGAACATACGCTCCTACTAAGAGAACATGCTGACAAACCCCTTCATGGTAAGTTCTACGGCATCATGCGTAGAGAAGAGCTCTCGATGGATCTGTCCAACATGTTTCTCAAGTCTGCTGGATTGAGATCGGAGACTGAGGGATTCCTTTTTGCCTGTGAAGACGGCGTTATAGACACCTTAATTTACCGCGAGCGCATAATGAATGTACCTGTAAGCGATACCAACTGCCAAGCGTGCAAACAAGAGCCAGAAACACTTGGACATGTTCTCAGTGGATGCTCTAAATATGCACACTACGCGTACATAGAGACACAATGCAGCTCTAAAAGTGTTATATTACCATCTTAGGCATTTCTATGGTGTTGATCTATTGCCCGTCTTGCCATACGCCCAGGGGGAACTCGAGTCCGTTGTGGAGAATGATCAGTGGAAGATCTACTGGAATTTCTCATTCTCTACCACTCAACGTATCAGTGCTACGAAGACTGATATTGTCCTCCAAGATCTGAAGAACAAGATCATTTACGTGATTGAGTTCTCGGCACCAGCCGATGGTAATATCACGGCAAAGGAGGGAGAAAAACGAGCGAAATATCAAGCACTTCTTTTCGAGCTGAGTAGGCTGTACCAAGGCTACAAAGTCTATCTTATAATTCTCATAATCGGCTATCTTAGAGGTATGAAAGCTTCATTTATCAGCCAACTCAACAAGATTCCGGCTTGCCAGCGTCAGATTCATTTCATCGCGAACCGGATGCAAAAGGCTGTTCTTCTGGGATCTCTCCATCTGGTCCGTCAACACTGTTCCTCTTAACATTCTACAAAGATTGGTAGCTCTAAAAAAGGATCCAGAGGTTGCCCGATGTTATCACGCGTAAATTTCCCGCTCTTGCTTACCTTCTAGGACAGAAGCAATGACGGTAAGCAATGAAACTTCAACTGTGTCTGCTGAGGATGCTTTGGCTAGCGTTAGCTATTTGCAGCCGACCACTTCAACAGAAATACCGTGGAAGAGCATCAATTGGGATAAGACAATGAATGAGGAATTGATGCGTCTCTATTATGAAAGTGCGAAGTTTGAAACATCACGCAAAAAAGGACAAAATTTCATAACGAAATTTGCCGCAAAGTATCCTCAAATAGAGAAAGTCGCATTAAGAGATCTTATCGCTAAGGTGAAGGACATCAGGACTAATCTACTCATCTCAGAAGATCGAGCAATGAAGATTAAACAGCAGGTTGATTTGGAGTGGAAAAACAACGGCAATGAACAGCAGTTAGAGGAAGCCGCGTCACACGAACAAGCAGTGGCAATTGATGTTCTTCCTCAACCTGGTGATGATCCAGCACCACCACATCCTCCGGAGGTAGATGGCCTAATATAACCAGTGCCAGAAGCAGAGGATCAACAACCAAGGAGGCGATTCAAATGGACATACCATATGAACAGAGGTGTTATGCGCTCTTATTTTTTGGCAAAGAAAAGTGGGCAAAGTGTAAGGAGAGAACATCATCGTCTCTTCTTACTTAAGTACTCAGAACTAGCCACAAGAATAAATGAGCAGAATCTAGCAGATCAAAAACGCTCAATGCCTGTAAACAAATTTCTTTCGGCTGTTGAAATAGCTGCCATCAAAATGGAAGTGGAACAGCAGCTTCCTATTGATGAACTTCCATTGGAAGATGTGGACAACGAGGACTTGATTGCAGCTGAAGGCATAGGTGCTAGGGATAATGAATATCAAGTACCGGATGCACTAGAACCACATCCGGACATTATAAACGATGATATAAACAGCGAAGTCCCAGAAACACTACAGCACCTTGAAAGGAATTTTGGTAATGCTTAACTAGAGTTCAGACATGTAGAACCAACACAAAGGCATTCACTACCCAAGATGAACATCAAAAATGATCTGCGTGCACTAATAGAACACCTGATCAGCAAGGTTTTACCTATGCATTTGAATGCAACACAAGATGCGTTAGAGGTGCAAACTCTTGTATACTGTGCAGCTGTGGCAACCGTTAGAACGTTGGGCCGCAGAACTAGGCCTATGAATGCAGTCTTCGCCCCAAGACAGGAGCGAGATCCACCATGGAAGATCAGGTTGGATATGGATGTCAGCAAAGTAAGGTGCAAACTGGGTCGACTGACTCAATATATGAAAGGAAATTGAACCAGAAGGCTGATACACCATGTTATTAAAATCATCCACCCTCGGTATATCGAGACATTGACACCGGCAATATTGGATGAGATTATAGACTCCCAGCGGCATAGACTTGACGTTTTTACTGCTAGACTGCGTCGGTACAAGAAAAGTAGTGCGAGAAGGCAACAAAATCGAACCTTTCAGGCAGATGAAAGAAGGTTCTATCGTGAAGTGAGTGTAAATCAAAATAACGAACAAGACACCGAAGTCCCTCAATTGGTAGACATGACTAACTATTGGTCATATGTTTGGGGAAAAACTAACAGAAGCAATTTGGACACTGCGTGGTTCCAACTAGAGAAAGCAAGAGCAAGCAATAACCCTGAAATGGAGCTGACGAACATCACAGCTTTAGATGTTTCAGCGGTTTTGAAAAAAGCATGTAACTGGAAAGCTCCAGGTCCGGACATGGTGCACAATTTCTGGTACATGTACCTGACTAATGTGCATCCTACGTTGGCACGGTGTTTTCAGAAGATCATCGAACATCCAGATCTGATGCCAGGCTTAATGCTGCAGGGTACTACGTATATGTTGCCTAAAGAACCAGACGCTCAAAATCCATATGAATTTCGACCGATAGCCTGTCTTCCAACAATACATAAATGTCTTACAGCTATCATAGCAGATAAGGTATATTCTCACTGCGACGAGAATGACATCCTTACAGAAGAACAAAAAGGATGTTGTAAAAACTCCCGAGGCAGTAAAGATCTAGCCACCATAGACGCTGTTGCCATGAAACAAACTCGTAAACACCAAAGGCACTTGCACATGGCATACATTGATTACAAGCAAGTGTTTCCTTCCGTACCACATGACTATTTGCTTGAGGTCTTAAAAGCATACAAAATTTGTCCACGCATCATTGACTTCCTAAGTCGTGCGATGATGCTTTGGGGTACAAGAATCAAGTATTTTGATCATGGACAACCAAGGATAACTAGATCAATACGCATTAAGGCGGGTATATTCCAAGGAGACTCCTTCAGTGCATTATGGTTCTGTTTAGCTTTGAACCCACTGAGCAAAACTTTAAATAGCATGTCTCATGGGTTCCGAGTAAATGATAATGAGGATGGTCATCAAGTGACCCATCTTCTATACATGGATGACCTGAAGCTATACGCTAGTTCGGACGAGAAACTGCAGCAAGTGATTGATGTTACGAAGCAGTTTGCCAATGATATCAACATGGAGTTTGGACTAGATAAATGCCGAACATGCATTTAACCAGAGGAGAATTAGGGACCGCAGAGATAGAGAACGATTTCGGGAATGTCATCGAGGCAATGGCTGAGGGTGAGTCATATAAATACCTGGGTATTCTCGAATCTAAGGGTGTTCAGCATACGATAGTTAAGAAAAGCCTAATGACTGCCTTCACTACAAGACTGAGATTGGTTCTGAAGAGTTCTCTTAACTCGGCAAACAAGATCAGGGCAATCAACACCTATGCCATCCCTGTTCTCACGTACTCCTGTGGGCTCATCAAATGGTCGAACACTGACCTCGAACGATTAAACAGAATCATCCGCGTAGAACTGACGAAACACCGAATGCACCACAGTAATTCGGCGATTGGAAGGGTAGTTCTACTACGACATAGAGGGGGAATTATTTACTTAAATTAATTACATTAGAATTGAATTAAATTAATTATAAAATTTAAAAGTTTATAAAATTTAATTAAAATGGAATGAATGAATTATTTAAATTAATTAAATTAGAATTGAATTGAAATAATGATAAAATTTTAAATGTCATAAAATTTTTAATTTATTGAATTAATCAACTTTTTAGTGTATACTCGCCTCTAATAATTACCTTACTTTTCATGCTATTTTAGGCTGTAATCACAATATTGGGAAATTCAAGAGAAAAAGCAAAAAAATTATTAACTTCACCTCATATTCTTTCTTGATGTATAAAAACTTTATAAAACCTTCAATGTCTAAAAATATTGATCTCAACCTCATGTAAAAACTATGTGTATATGAAGGTTTTTTTTCTTTTATTGGTACTTTGTACTGTTGGGTTTCAATAAAGTATATCAAATAAATATTACAATATTTATTTTTTACAATTATATTTTTATTGTGAAATAATTGTAAGTGGAAATTAATTGTGAATTGTAAAATAAATTTAACAAAATTTATTTATTGGCAACGGCCATACCACGCTGGAAACACCAGTTCCCGTTAGATGACTGAAGTTAAGCAGTGTTGGGCGCGGTTAGTACTTGGATGGGTGACCGTTCGGGAATAATACTACTGCGTGGCTGTTGACGGTCGTGGGTGTGGTGAGCCCACACTTGTAGTTATTTACTACAAGAAACTATCCACCTAGAAACACTATCCGAATCGGGTAGTGTCACGCCTACCCCTAGAGGCTCGCCGAAAGGGAAACGGCTTAATGGTATATATATTTCATAAAGAAATGTCTCTAGATTTTTCAAGGACAAACAATTTTAAAGGTAAAACTTTGCAGTATTTTAATAACTAATGAAAATATTTTCTGGATATTTCTCATTGATGCTGCCCTTATAGGGACAAACATGGTACAAAGAACAGTCCTGAAAAAAATAAAAACTGTTTTAAATTTTATGATATTTTTGTACCATGTTTGACCTAAGGGAATAGATTCCAGGAATGAAATTATAAAAATATCTCAGTTAGTGTCTGATTGATAAATAATATTTTCTGTTGAAATTTATATTTGACATATCTGAAATATTGAACAATTTTGTGAAATTTTGTCAAGAAACCTATATGAAAATTATATTTACAGAAATTCAAATAAGCAAAAAACAAGTTAAGTAATAAATAGTTATTCGAAATGTTTTATTTTGTATACAAAAATATTTGTCGCATTAAATTATAATTTTGTTGTATGTATGTATTTATTCTCTCCCTTTTACGGGGTTGAGGGCCTCCGCTCCCTTTACAGTACTTTACAAAACCACTTGTACTACCTTAATAGTACTTAATATCTATAGGCTAGTATTCTACTTATATTAATTTATATGCTAACGCTTTGTCTTAAAATTACTCTCGAGATTTGCTGACTATTGAGTTTCCTGGGCTTCCGTTTCCTCTTACCATTTCCGTTCATATAATTTTTTTTAACGTTTTATTTACTTTACTTTAATGTCCTTTTATAGGAGTGAGCGCTTGGCCTTTCCCTACTACATGCCCCTTACTTTCTCTCATTTCTCGCAGTCTCATCATCCAGCTTGCCCCATATCCACTTCCATCCAAGATCCACTTTATCCTGTCAACCACACTCTCATCGCCTGTTTCATCCCCTGTACATCTCTCTAAGACATGCCCCCATGATTCAATCTCGTAGTAACAGACTCTACATCTTCTTTCCTCCTCATCCATCCAGTACCTACATTCTCTCATTCCTTCTCCCATCCTAAATCGTATAACGTGGTTCCATTTACTCTCCTTCTTAATCTTTCTTAAATATTCTGGTTCTCCTTCAGCCTTCACTACCTTATACCACCTGTTATACTTAGATTCCCCGATTTTATTTCCATCTTTCCTCCCCCTCCCTTATAATCAGTTCATTCTCTAACTCTTGCCATACTCTGACATCTGCTCTTATATCGCACTCTCTCCTCCTCTGTTGTCTCTCTTTCTCCCACCTTGATCCTTCTGTGTTACCCCTAGTCTCTTTGTTTACTACTTCTCGTAGACAAGCTTGTGCTATCCTGCTTCCCTCCCACCTCTTTAGTTTCTCCTCAAAGTTCCATGCTCTCTTCATCTGTCTAATAACCATTTTACCTCTACTTAATTCCTCCTTCAACATATATCCTGGACAGCTCCAGCTCACTCCCATTACCCATCTCAAGAATCTCTCTTGCATACTTTCAACCCTCTTGTGCTCCTTCCATCCCCAGATCTCCACTCCATAATTTAGGACTGGCCACACCAACGCATCAAACATCCACAGTCTCATCTTCCAGTCATCTTTAAACCTTCTCTTCCCTATACCCCGCATCTGCCCCATTACTTTAGTCACACATTCTATGCTTCTCCTCAACTGTAGCTCAACCCCTACTTTCGACTCAAACCAGAAGCCTAGGTAACTAAATTCCTCAACCTGTTCCACTTTCTCCCCGTACATCTTCCATTCATAATCTTCCTTTGTCCTTCTCTTCCTAAAAATCATCACTTTCGTCTTATTTACATTTACCGTTAAGTCTTTAATTCTCACATACTCCTCAAATACTCTCATTATGAGACTCATCCCTCTCTCGTCATCCGCTAATAATACTATATCGTCTGCATACGCTAAGGAATATACCTTACTATTTCCCACTACAGTTCCCCCTTTTCATTTCTTCTCCAGTTTCTCCTCTAGATCTGCCAACAAGAGACTGAATAGTAGTGAGCTCAGTGGGCACCCTTGCCTGAGCCCCTTTCCTCTCCAGAAAGTCTCCCCTTTTTGTTTCCCAATCCTCACCCTTATCTTAGTCTCTTCGAATATCTCCTTTATCCTCTCGACCAAGTCTTCATCCACTCCCCTCTCTTTCATAACCTGCCATAACACCTTCCTGTTTACTGAGTCAAAAGGCGCTTTAAAGTCTACGAATAAGGCCACTAACTTCCCTTTCTTCCTCCCTTAGTTCCTATTCACTAGATAATTCACTACGTAGATGTTGTCTACTGTTCCCATACCTTTCCTGAAGCCCGTCTGATTGTGTGGAATAATCCCTTTTTCTTCCACTTCCCTTTCTAATCTTTTTCTGAGAATCTCCGTATATATTTTGTAACCCACCGACATAAGTGTGATTCCCCTATACTCCTCCACCTTCTTGCCCTCTCTTTTCTTAATTATCGGTACCACCAACCCTGTCTTCCATTCCTTAGGTCATCCCTCTCATCTCCACACCTTTTCGCATACCTCCCATATTTCCTTTCTCACCACTTCTCTACCAAACCTCAAAGCCTCGTTCTCAATATCGTCCTCACCTGTTGCCTTGTTTCTTTCAAGTCCCCCTTTCGCTCTATTCACTTCCTCCCTACTTATCCCGCCATTGCTATCATCTTCCCCTTCTATTAGCTTCCTCTTTTCACCTAACACCTTATTTTCCACTCCTCCCAACAGTCGCTTAAAGTACGCGGTCCACTCATCCATTTCGATTTCCTCATTGATGCCCTTCCTTCCTCCTCGTTCCCTATTGATCACCTCCCATTCCCTCCCTTCCCTGATTGATTTTTCCACCTCTTCCATATACCTACTTTTCTCTAACTGCCTCTTATCACTTAATAATCTTTCATGTTCTCTCTTTCTCCTATTAAATTCCTGTTTCCTTATCTCCCCTTTTCTCCACTTTTTTACATTTTCCTTCATTCTATCTTTACTCTCCTAGCATTCTGCGTCCCACCATCCCCTCTTCATTCCCTGCTCCTCATCTCTTGGCCTTACCTCTTCTTTTATCATCTCTGTTAGTTCTTTTAGCTTTTTAAGGCGCGCGTCCATGTCTTCCCCTTCCATTCCTCTAATCTCCTCGCTCTCCATTCTTTTTTTAAATTCTCTTAATTTATCCTCCCCCCCATCAACCCATTTTTACTTTCCTTTCGCCAGTTCTTTCCCTTTTTTCGCTATGCCGCTTCCATCCTGAACATTTCAATGTCGCTATTGGCGGAAAGTGTTCTGAGCTTATTTCATTACCTACTTCCACTTTATCCATTCTCTTCCTTATTCTTTCTTCTGCTAGGATATAATCTATCACTGTCTCCCCTTTACCTGTAAAAGTCACTTCCCCTTCTTCATCTCCCCTTATATTTCCATTGCAGATAAACCACCCCTCCTCTCCTAACAGGTTCAACAGAGTTTTACCCTCCCGATCTATCTCCCTGTGCTTGGAATTTCTTCGGAAAGTTTCGCTTTCTTCGTCCCAGATCTCCCCCCCCCCCCCCCTAACTCTCCTGTCCATGCGTTTAAGTCTCCTCCTATCAAGGAAACTCTTCATTCCTTTCCTCCATCCATTCCCTTAATACTCTCCATCCTTCCTCTTCTCCTCTCCTTCTATACACACAAACGATCGTCACCCTCTCTTTTCCTATCTTTATTCTTGTCACCATCACTCCCTCCCGCTTTTCTTCCCGCTATTCCACTCTTTCATTTCCCATCAGCTCCTTTTTAACCCCTGACACCATGCCTCCCATCGCTCTTCCCCTCTCATGTTCTTTCCTCGCTTTTTGCATTGTCCACACATACCCCTTCGGCAACTTTCGTTTCACGCCCTTCCAGTCCTTTTCATCCACCCACGTTTCACGCAGCATTACCACGTCCCATTCCCCAATAGTCTCCCAGAATCCCTCGTTCTTGTTTTTTAGCCCGGACACATTCCAGAAAGCTACACTCACTACTCTCTTTTTGTCCTTCCCCCTCCTCCTTCCCGTGCTCAGTTTGTCTGCTCTGGTGGAAACCCCGCCCCGTCTCTCCTACTCTCATTAACTTCGTTTTCCCTCCTCTCAAGTATTGATTCCTGTGCTCTCAGCTCTTCTCTCTCTTCGTCCAAGATCCACTTCATCCCATTCACCCACAGCCTGTCTTTCCCTATCCGAACATCACCCCCGTTCCTCCTCTCTATCCATGCTCTCCGTTCGATCATCCACTTCTTCTTTCTCTCTCTCCATGTCAGATCCTCGTAAATTCTTTCATTCCTACCATTTATTATCCTTTTCCTTTCCATAACTTCTCTCTTCTCCTCCTGACTTCCCAATTTTACTATGAGCACACCTATTTCCCCTTCTGTCTTTCTCCCCAGTACCTTCACCGCCTCCACTCTCACCTGAGCCCCAACATCATTCATCAGCTTCTACACTTCTTCCTTTCCCGAGTCGCTTTCTACTTTCATTCCTTTAATTACTATGTTTCGCTTTCTTTTCTCTTTCTCTTCTCCTTCTAGTCTTACTTCTATTTGATTTAGCCGTCTGCGCATTCTCTCATTTTCTTCCTGCAGTTTCTTATCATCTCCCTTGAAATTTCCTACTCCCACCTCTTCCTTCTTTTCACTCCCGCATTCTAGTTTTCTGACCCTCTCCTCAGCAAACTCATTTCAGTTCTCCTTTCTCTCTCACTCTCTATCTGTTTAATCTCTATCCTATCCAGTTTTCTAAATACCTCCTCTTTCTCGGCCTTCCACAGAGCATCCCACTCCTCCCATTCCTTTCTCATTTTTTTTACTTCCTCCCTGACTTCTTCCCTATGCGTCCTCGCTCTGTCAAAACCTTTGCAGGTTTCCTCTCGGAGGCCTCTGATGAGTTTCTCGAGGCCTTCTAGTCTACTTCCCCCTGACCTCCTTTCAGGTGGTATTTTCTGCCTGATCTTCTTGAGCGCTTTTTCATTTTCCCCTTCCTCATCTAACTCGTCTCTAGCAGTCTTTGCAGGTTCGTCGGTCTGCCTCGTTGTCTTGCTACCGTCTCTCCACCCTCCATACCTAGCTTCATAAACACCTCTCCCTCATCACTACTTTCATTATCGCCGACGCTACCTTGGATATTCGCAATCGCCTCGTTCTCTTGCCTACATTCGCTACCAGTTCTCGACCTACTCTCTGTATCCGTCTCATGCTGTCCTCTCTCGGGACATCGTGTGACCGGCATTCTGCCACGCACTCCTTCCTACGTCACGTTTTCTTTTCACTCGATTTCAATCCCCCATGCAACTTGTTCAATCTAGATCTGAAGCCACCACTCTAACAACTCACTCAAAATCTCCCACACAATAACTCACAACTCTTAAACAACTGTCTTTTCTCATTCATCCAACCCTCTCTCTCACCTGTCACTCACCCCGCGTGAAAACTAACCACCTTTCACAACCGTTCCTAACCTCAAAATCCTTCTCTTTCACTTTTGACAATTATATTATCATTCACCACCTTTCTACCAACCCCTTCATTCTCACTCATTCCTTAACCCTTAAACACTCTACTCACCGCCCTTTCTCCTTTCAAACTCCCCTTTTTCCTTCACCAAAGCCAAAATGTTAGCACTACAAAAATCACCAACAATCGCGATCGGTACCGGAAACGGAAGCCAAACTATAATTTTGTTGAAATTTTTCTTTCTTCTTCATTAAAAAATTCGAATTTTTCCATTGAAATAGCAATTATTAGATTTTTCGTTGAAAATTCAGCTTTCTTGGTTGAAAATTCAACTGCTTAGTTAAAACTCATATTTTTTGTTGGAATATTGATTGAGATTCAGAAATATTCAAAAATCTTCGAAAATTTTCTTAAGACTCTTAGGAAAATTATATTTATGACTGTTTGAAATATTTGAAATGTTAGAAAATGTTTCGAAATTTTTGTCAAGAATCGTATATGAAAATTATATTTATATAACCATAAAATGAGCAAACTATTTTTTTTAAATAAATAGTTATGAGAAACTTTTTATTTGCATTAAACATTATTTTTAGCCTTGAATTATAATTTGGTTTAAATTATTCTTTTTTCTTAACTTTTTTATTCCAAAATTAGAATTTTTCTCATTGCAATAGTAATTATTACATTTTTTGTTGCAAATTCAGCTTTTTTGGTAGAAAATTCTTTTTTTTTGTTGTTGAAAATTCAACTGTTTAGTTAAAACTTATATTTTTGTTGGAATTTTGATTGGCATGCAGAAATATTATAAAATTTTTGAAAACTTTCTTTAGAATCTTAGAAAAATTATATTTATACCTATATCCTTAAAAATAAGTAACCACAAGAATGAATAGTTATTTAACATTTTTATCTTGTATAAAAAATTATTTTTTGCCCTAAATTATAATTTGTTTTTAAATCTTTCTGGACTAAAAATCGTGTTTACTTGAAAGATTATTTATTTTGTTGAAAATTCATTTTTTTAAAGTTAAATTCAATGGTTTTTCATTAAGAATAAATTTTTTCTTATTGAAATAGCAATCATCACATGTTTCGTTAATAGTTAACCTTTTTGCCTGAAAATTGAACCATTCGGTGGAAAATGTTTTTTTTTTTTTTTTTTAAATTTTTATTTTAAAAAATTTAAAATTTAAAAAATATTTTGATTTTTTTTTTAAGAATCTTAGAAAACTTAATACTTTTTATAAATATTCCTAAATTTTATTTAAATATGATACACATTGATTTTTATTTTGTAAAATTCTGGTAAATAGTTGATCATTCTTTAAATTTTACGAAATTTTTATACCATGTTTTTGGCCTTAGAGAATAGATTTCAGGAACTTTCTTTATTTTTTTTCAGTGTATTTGAATCTGATTTATGTTTAGGAAAAATCATTTGATTTCGGGAATGAAGTTATAAAAATATCTTTATTTGACACAAGATAAAGATGTCAAATAACTATTCATTCTTGGGGTTACTTATTTTTAAGGATATAGATATAAATATAATTTTCATAAGATTCTAAAGAAAATTTTCAAAAATTTTATAATATTTCTGCATGTCAATCAAAATTCCAACAAAAGATAAGTTTTAACTAAACAGTTGAATTTTCAACAACAAAAAAATGAATTTTCAACCAAAAAAGCTGAATTTACAACAAAAAATGTAATAATTACTATTTCAATGAGGAAAATTCTAATTTTTGATTAAAACAGTTAAGAAAAAAGAATACTTTAAACCAAATTATAATTCAAGGCAATAAATAATTTTTAATACAAATAAAAAGTTTCTAATAACTATTTATTAAAAAAAAATTGTTTGCTCATTTTAAGGTTATATAAATATAATTTTCATACAGGCTTGACAAAAATTTCGAAATATTTTCTAACATTTCAAATATTTCAAATTAAAACTTGAAAAAATAACGTTTTCAACCAAATAGTTTTATTTTCGGGCAAAAAAGGGTAATTCTCAACGAAAAATGTGATAATTGCGGTGTAAAAAAATTATTTTAAATAAAAAACGGTGGTATTTAACTTAAAGAAAATAATTTTCAAGAAAATAAATAAACTTTCAAGTAAAAACGATTTTTAGTAAAGAAAAAAGGAAAATTACAACCAAATTATAATTAATTAATTTTCTGATGTTAAATTTTGTCGATTACTGGTCAAATAATTTTCTGGAGAAACGAGAAAAAATTTGACCAGTAATCGACAAAATTTAACATCAGAAAATTAATTAATTAATTACCCTGGTCGACAAAATAACATCTTCCATTCAAATTATAATTAGACGCAAAATATAATTTTTAATGCAAAATAAAAATTTCGAATAACTACTCATTCGTTAAGTTATCTATATTTACGGTTATAGGTATAAATATAATGTTCCTAAGAGTCTTAAGAAAATTTCTGAAGATTTTTGAATATTTCTGAATGTCAATCAATATTCGGATAAAAAATATGAGTTTTAACTAAACAGTTGAATTTTCAACCAAAAAAGCTGAATTTTGAACGAAAAATGTAATAATTGCTATTTCAATGGAAAAATTCAAATTTTTTAATGAAGAAGAAAGAAAAATTGCAACAAAATTCTAATTTAAGGCGACAAATATTTTCTATACAAAATAAAAAATTTCGAATAACTATTTATTACTTAACTGTTTTTTTTTTGCTTATTTGAATTTCTATAAATATAATTTTCATATAGGATGCTTGACAAAATTTCACAAAATTTTTCAATATTTCAGATATGTCAAATAAAAATGTCAACAGAAAATATTATTTATCAACCAGACACTAACTGAGAATTTTTTATAATTTCATTCCTGGAATCTATTCCCTTAGGTCAAACATGGTACAAAAATATCATAAAATTTAAAAAATGACCAACTATTTACAATAATTTTTTTAATAAAAATCACTGTACTCAAATATTCAAATATTCAAATACAATTTGGGAATACTTATAAAAGGTATCAATATTTTTCATTTTCAAAATTATTTGTATACAGAGTACAATTTTTATTTGAAATTTCACAACTGTTTTTCGTACCATGTTTGACCCTATCAGGGCAGCATCAATGAGAACTATCCAGAAAATATTTTCATTAGTTATTAAAGTACTGCAAAGACTTACCTTTAAAATTGTTTGTCCTTACAAAATCTAGAGATATTTCTTTATGAAATAAATTTTTTTAAATTTATTTTACAATTATTCACAATTAATTTCCATTTACAATTATTTCACAATAAAAATAAAATTGTAAAAAATAAATATTGTAATATTTATTTGATATACTTTATTGAAACCCAACAGTGCAAAGTGCCAATAAAAGAAAAAAAAACCTTTATATACATATAGTTTCTA
This sequence comes from Andricus quercusramuli, assembly GCA_932178445.1. Lineage (NCBI taxonomy): Eukaryota > Metazoa > Arthropoda > Insecta > Hymenoptera > Cynipidae > Andricus > Andricus quercusramuli. The sequence goes on along the minus strand of CAKNXH010060069.1, from coordinate 23,915 downwards.
CATGAAGTTGAGATCAATATTTTTTTTTTTTATACATCAAGAAAGAATATGAGGTGAAGTTAATCATTTTTTTGCTTTTTCTCTTGAATTTTCCAATATTGTGATTATAGCCTAAAATAGCATGAAAAGTAAGGTAATTATTAGAGGTGAGTATACAGTAAAAAGTTGATTAATTCAATAAATTAAAAATTTCATGAAATTTAAAATTTTATCATTAATTCAATTCAATTCTAATTTTATTAATTTAATTCATTCATTCATTTAATTTTAATTTAATTTTATAAACTTTTAAATTTTATAAATAATTTAATTCAATTCTAATGTAATTAATTTAATTAATTAATTCAATTTTAATTAAACTTGTTTAATTAATTTAATTTTATAATTTAAAATTTTATAAATTTTATTTACATTAATTGTATACATTAAATTAAAAATTATAATTATTTATTATCATTTGAACTTTGCAATATTTGAAATCGATTGAAAAATAAAACATAAATAATAAAAAATGAAATCACTTGATAGTGATAAATATTATTAATCTAATCTTAAAATCCCATATACGTTCCTGAAAGACATAATAAAAAATATTTCGAAACTTCATTACTCTGTTTCCTTCAGGTGTCATTCTTGAAAACAAAAATCAACCCAAACCTCCTAATAGCCTACGAAACTGAATCGCGAAGTCGAGCGAGTTCGGCTCGGCCCGAGCCACGGGTTCTTCCCTATTGAAAATTCCGACGTCGTAAACTACGTCGTAAACGATGTCGTAAACTACGTCCTAAACGATGTCGGAAATTGGGATAGTAAACGACGTCGTTTGCGACGTAGTTTGTGACGTCGTTTACGAAGTCTTGGTTTAACGTAGTTTGAAAGTTATTTTTTATTTGTATAAAGTTTTTTACGGACTTTAATTATGGCTTAGAATAAAAGAAGATAATATTTTTAAAAAATTATTTATTTTTTCTAGGTGTGGCATTAAACATTTTTTATAAACGAATTGAATAAGTTGTTAACATTAAATATTATACTAGTGAGCACGAAATTTGAAGAGATATTTATAACATCGTAAAGACATGGACATAGTACATCTTAAAGATGTTGTAGCGATGTCCTTAAGACGTCGTGAAATTTTGTGCCCACTGTGATGGAACTATAATCTTGAGCTTTTTAAGCAATCGCGAACCTAGTTATAAATAAATCTCACTGATTTAACACTTTACAAACTTTCGAACGTGTAAAGATAAAGAATCTTCATTGATTCACTTATATTAAGATTTTTTCCTTACTTTCTCACTTTGTCATACTAAAAGGTATAATGTTAGCGCTCGATTATGAAAAACAGGCAATGAGCTATGCACAGGAACTTCTTTAAATAAATTTTAATTCTTAAATTTCAAATTGCTGGCCGCTTGTAATTTTGACCCTGATGGAGCTGCGAAGTTTTTGCACAATTCTACAATGTTTTAAAATTTTTTCTTAAAATGCGAATAGAGCACTGATACATTGCTGTTTTGTTAATAATAATGTAAATTAGGAACAGCGCAGAGGTATTCAATGTCGTTGACCACCATATGCACACATACTTTTACAATAATAGATTTAATACTTTCACGATGATTCATTATAATAAATTTAAATTTAAAATTTGAAATTTAAAGATTTTTCGGGTTTCAATCGTATGTGAAACTATGAATGTTGTTAATATAGCTATTTGTTCATTCTGAACTTCTAAAATGTTTTGCAACATACCACAAGAGTTTATGTATACATTTCCCGTAAAAACTGTTTGTACTGTCGTGTATTCTAACTGAGTGCCTGGGTCTACTATAAAATGATGGAATTTTACATAAGAACCGTTTTGTAATTGAGCATACAAATTATTAGAACGTTCATTTTTTTTTTGCCTGAAGACATATATAAGCAACCGCTTTTTACTATCTTCTTATATGAAACTGTTCCTTTAGGGAGGTTTAGTTTTTCTAACCAGAATACATTCACTCTGGGTGTAAAACCAAAATATCGAATGATTTTGGTTTCAAGAGTTTTTTGAAGCCATTGTTGTACCAATTGTTCTGCAATAGTTTTTAACGGTAAATGAAGAAGACGGAAATACATGATCTTTTAAAGTTATAAAACTGTACTTCATACTAATATGTCGACATATTTGGTGATGTGCACCCTTGGCTGCGTGTATCACATTCAATAAATCTCCATTTCCAGATTCAAAGGAATATGCGCTATGACACCAGAGTGGTCCCCAATCAAGAACACTTTTCGCTAAGTGTGCAAGCAAGTGCACATTAAATGTCATTGACGTCTTAAGATTACAGAATTTCGGTACGAGCAATGAATTCGTATAATAGTTTATCAGCTAGATCAAGTTCATCCATTTTTATCTCTTGTTTTATTAATATATGAACAGCTTCAACAAACAAAGCCCAGTGCATCAAAAGGTGGCTTGGCAATATGTTTTGGAGTACCACCATACTGTAAAAAATGGTCCAGTTCTCCCATTCGCGAGCTTTCCAAAACTCTTTTTCTAAAAATGCCCGAGTTAGTCTAATAATCTGGTGAGGTGCTTTGATATTAGTAATAAGTTTATCGATTGCAGAGATAATTGATATAGAAAAAAGCCCGGCTTTCTTTTTATTGCCAAACCAGGTAGTGGCAAATTGTTTTGCAACTCCAGATGCACAGTGCAAGGATTCTACGACATAACCCTTAATAATGTTATAATGCTTTAGATTTATCAATTATGATGGACATTTAACTCCAAAAACAGGCTTTCTAGAAGTAACAGCTTTCTTCATGTGCTCTCTGGTATTCTGAACATTTCTCTCTTTTGGATTTTCATTCATCAAAGGATACTTAATACTTCCAGATCGTGGGTTTTTAGAGTTATTGCGAACCCACTCAACAGGGTGAAGACACAGGCCGCAGCCGTATGAGCCATTAAATTGAGTAGATCCTTGCAGTGGCGCACGAGCAACAGAGTCGACAGAGCAAATTAAAGTAAAAACTTTAATGAAAATTTGCTCCTCTTTTATGATGCACTGAACTCCCTTGCTCGAAAGTTCGTTCATTTCTTCAACAAATGGCTCGAGGAATATATTCATGTTAGGTTTATCTTTTCCGAACCAAAGACCCGCTAGAATCAATTCTTTAGTTCTTACATTGAATGGTACCTCATTTAGCATAAGAAAAATAGGCCAAATGGAGTAAGCTGAAGTCTTGAATAAGGGTGCTCCATCGGTATTAAAAATAAGTGTAGCATAACTATGTCTGTCAGCTTCGCTTAAATTTGACACGAATTCCTGACACTTTTTACCATCGTAAACGTCACGTATGTATCCTTTTTCAATCGGAGATGCAAAATCCATCATTACAAAAATGTCCTTATACGCTTTATATTTAACATCGACTGTAGTCTTACATATTTTACATTTTACAGGACGATCCTTCCGTTTTAATTTACCCATATATGCACCGCATTTAGAACAAATTCTGTAGAGTTGCATACAACTTTTGGGATAAAATAATTTGTTAAGTAAATATCGAGTGTTTGGTAAAAACGATTCTGCAAAAATACAATTATCATGGAAAATAAATCAGTAGCCTCAGTTAATGAAAGCGCGTGCACTAGAAAAAACTTCAAGATCATGATTACTACTTCTCCTCCAGTTTTGTTGACCGACACATTAATAGGTTTTCTAAAAACTTCGTTGTCTATTGCATCGTCGAGTGAAGTAAAACCTTTTTGCTTTAAATTTTCAACTTCATCTTCTTCATTTTTCGGTTCAGTGTTGTTAACAATCTTCTCCATAAAGATATCATCAACCTCATAATCGATGGCTCAGTAAAATAATCATCAGCGACTTCACTTGCTCCCTGAAATAGAAATTCAATGTAACAATGTCGCTTTGTATCGATAATCGAAGGTTTTGTCATTGATGTGAAAATTGAATTAGCTAAATTCTGAGCATTGTCACATCTAAAAATTTAGGTTAAAAAATTAAAACTTTGTATTTTATTTAATCAATTTGTTATGTAATTATTGAGCGAATTCATTTTAAATAGGGCAGGCTGTGCAAGTTCAAGTGACATGATCGTATCAAGATTAAATTTTTTTTTTCAAAGCATTTTCAGGGTGTCCACTAATCGTGTGCGTTTTGTCGGATCCAATATGGTATTTTCGATTCGACGTGCGTTTATTTTCAGATCGGTTTATTCGATTCGATGGGACCACCGATCGAATATTGAAAATGCGAGTTTTCAGCCAAATAGTTCAATTACACAGCTCCACCAAAAAAAATCGAGAAAATTACCCCTGGAGCCTGACTATGTCTATCATATGTTTTCGGGGTCGCTGAATCCAAATTCGGGGTCCATTTAACCCCATCACGTCAGGATTTTCCATAACCTTACAAAATAGGCCCAAAAACCTAATAAATCCTCCATCCATTGACCACTCAATTTCAATAGCCCCATAACCCCTTAAACCCATAACCCTTTAACCCCGAAACCCTCGAAGCCGGTAAAAAAGAGACATATGCTCGTTGAAGCCCTGGAACACAGTATGTTCGAGCCATACATGTTTCTTGAGCCTTGAACCCGCATTCTTCAATAACCCCATAACTCCGAAACCCCATCACCCGGTGAGAACGAGGCTTTCGTGGAGATCACGTGGAGGTGCCCTGGATTGCAAAAACACGAATAAATAGTACAGAAATGATGTCCGAAGATTTGACTCATAAGAGTTCGTACATAAGCAAGGGAGCCAACCGTCCCGCATTCATCGCGATGGTTCCGCATTAGTACCTTCTGTCCCGCTTTGAAATTTGTCCCGCAGTGTCCCAGAAAATTAGGGTAGCGTCCCGCATTCACTATGCTTTTTATACAATCTATACTTTTCTGATAAAAAAATGAATACTCACTTCACTCGCACTACTCTCTCTTAAAATGAACCAGTGAAATCTCACTGATTTCGAGTGAAATATCACTGGTTGAAATAGCCAGAAATGTGTCACTGACAATCAGTGAGAATTCACTGGTTCATTCAGTGGAGTTTCAGCACTGGTTTAATCAGTGAGGTTCACTGGTTTCTCAGTACCAGCAGTCATCTGGTCGTACGCCTTGTCGTCCGTCAGCTGTTTAGGCATGAAACGTATCGTTTATCACTTTTGTGCTAGTCTTTGTAAAATCATATATGAAAAACCGCACTTTACAACCATAGAAATGAATATGGGCCGCGCTGCAATATAATAGGATATAATATATTGCATCTAATTGTGGGAAGGCCCGTCCTTACGTCAGCGTGTCGCGTCGCTCAAAGTAAAACCCAAGTGGCCAGGGACCTCCCTCTATCAAGCGAAAGATATTATGTCCCCCGCTCATTGCAGCCAGGCGCCAAATATTTATAAAACAAACACTAGTACACATTAAGGTTCGTTTTCACTCGAGAAATGCCAAGATCTGACCGACAACGCGCACGTACCAGACTACTGGAGGTTCATGTCTTGCCCGCGTGGAGCGCTATATCACTTCTTCAATCTATCATTTGGGGTCACTGGTAGAATCAGTAGCACTGTTATAGTTTTATCACTTACTGGTTTGTCCAGTCAAAGTGAAAAAACCACTGGTACACCAGTGATACTTCAGAATACTGATTCAACCAGTGACAATTTCACTTGTTGAGTTTAAAACAGCAGCTTATTTCAAGTTTATAATATGCGCGCTTAAGTAGCATAAAGTTTTTTGTACTATGAACAAGGTGCTAAGGTGGTAAGGTCCGGCTGCCTTGTACATAAGGCTATTCTCACCGGGTTATGGGGTTTCGGAGTTATGGGGTTATTGAAAAATGTAGGCTTAAGGCTCAAGAAGCATGCATGGCTCGAACATACTGTGTTCCACGGTTTCAACGCACATACGTCTCTTTTTTACCGGGCTTGGGGTTTGGGGGTTGTGGCATTTTTAAGTTATGGGTTTAAGGGGTTATGGTGTTATTGGGATATTGAGTGGTCAATTGATAGAGGATTTATTGGGGTTTTGGGCCTATTTTTTGAGGTTATGTAAAATCCTGACGTGATGGGGTTGAATGGACCCCAAATTTGGATTCAGCGACCCTGAAAACATATGATAGACATATTCAGACTCCAGGGGTAATTTTTCGATTTTGTTTGTGGAGCTGTGTTATCAATTAAGAATGAGAAATTTTCAAACAGAAAAATGAATTTTTGACAAAACATTTCAACTTTCAATCAAGTAGTTGATTAATTTAACAAAGCGTTGAATTTTAAACCAAGAAAGGTTTTTTAGTTGAGAAACAAAAATAATTTCAACCAAATTGTTGAAAATATAAGCAAAAAATACAAAGTTTCTACAAATCAGTTGAATTTTGACCCCGAAAAATATGAATATTTGACAAAAAAGTTAATTTCGAACCCAATTGTTTAATTTTTTTATCAGAATGTACTTGCATTTGTAACTAAGAAAGATTTTTGAGTCATGAAAGAAAAACAATTTCAACCAAACTGTTGAAGTTTCCAGCCGAAAACACACATTTTTTACAAAGCAGGTAAATTTTCAAAGCGAAAATATGAATTTTGAACAAAAAAGTTTCTTTACAACCTTTCAATTTTCTACAAAAACAGTTAAGTTTTCAACTCAGAAGAACGTTAAAATTGCAACCAAAAAGAATAACTTTTTAACAAAATAATTTAATTCTTAACCAAACAACATTTTTATTTTTTAACCAAAGGAGATAAATTTCCGAAACAAAAAGGCTAAATTCGATATATGGATTGAATTGTTCATTTACTAAATTCCCATGTGGAATTATGTAAATATAACATTTTTAATCGTTTTTTAAGATATAAAATTCGCTTCTATTGAATTTCAACTGTTCAAAATGCAGGAAATAAAAATTAAAGCAATTTTAAAATTGAATTTTGAACAGCTGAAAAACAAAGAAAATTTAATTTGAATTTTCAACATTTGAATTTTGAATTTACATCCATTTTCAAAAGCTGAAAATTTAACTGTGAAAAAATATGCTGTTGATAAATTAATTTTACATTTTTTTTTCAATTGTCTACAGTTGAATACTGTAATGAAAACAAGTGATAAAAATGATACATTCACATCATTTTCCATGACAATTTAATAAATTTAGAAAAAAAATTGAACCGGAAATTTTTCCCACCGATAAAAGTAGCGACATTTGATTTTTATATTTAATAGTATATTGTGTCATGAGGCGGGAACCACATCTTTGAAGCGACGAAGCCGATGTTTCCTGTACGAGGGGAGAAGCAGGCGCGCTTCGCGCGCCTGCCGCCGAGTATCAATCTAATGATGTTTCGTGGACAGCGGCACATTGATAATGCGCCACTCGGGGAGTTTGTGCACTACGCACCGTACCAAAAACATCGACTCCCCATATTTCACGTGCCACAGTGAAAAAGGAGAGGGAATGCCATCATTTGACATGCGCAAGTTGTCGATTTCAGCGTATTCCCGTCCGGCGGACGAGAAAAACCCCCACCCAGAATCGTGCAGTTCCCGCTCCGAGACTAGGACGGGAATACGCGAAAATCGTCCGATTTTGAATAAAGATATTTTGTTTTGATTGGTTAATAAATAATGAACGTTAGAGGCCTCTGTCAGCCTTTACAATTTAATTTGTATAATTAAAGCGTGTGAAGTTGATACTTTACCTTTTCAAATTTTCCATTTCAAGATAATGCTCATTTTTAAACCCTTAAAATAAAACGAATGTTTTATTATTGGAATATTAATGAAAATAATAAAAAAGAAATGATTATTATTTTATATATGTTCATTATTAAACCATTGAATAAAAAGTTTTTCAATTACAAATTTTTTCAACTTTAATTGCCAACGGCGATACCACGCTGAAAACACCAGTTCCCGTAAGATCACTGAAGTTAAGCAGCGTTGGGCGCGGTTAGTACTTGGATGGGTGACCGTTCAGGAACACTGCATGGTGTTGGCCCGTCGTGGGTGTGGTGGACCCACACTGGTAGTATTTATCCACCTAGAAACACTACCCGAATCGGGTAGTGAGGCAATGAACTTTCGAGTTCGAACTGCTAATCAATTTTTTTTTTTTAACTTCAATTTGGAAGATTTGGAAAGTTTAAAATTCAGAAATGTTCAATTTTTGCTGCTTTTGTTTGTCGTTTAGTTTTGATTACTTCAAATGAAAAAAATGTACAGCTTTATGAGTTTGAACTTTTAAATTTTAACTCGAATTTCAATGGCCGAGAAAAATTTGTGTGAAGTAGGAAATAACTGGGATTTTTTTTTTGCTGATGAAAGTGGCCAACTCTGATTATTATAACCAAATTTTTAAATTCCTTTTTTAATAAAATATAAATTTTGGAAACTTGAAAGTTTAAATTCAGATAATTATTTGCCAATTAGTGGTTTACAAAGTCAAACTTGTCAACGTCAATATTGGGCTGTACAATTAATATTCTCATTATACATTTAAAATATCATGATATATTTAATACTGTTTAATTTATGTATGTATGTATACCATTAAGCCATTTCCCTTTCGGGGTAGGCGTGACACTACCCGATTTGGGTAGTGTTTCTAGGTGAATAGTTTCTTATAGTAAATAACTACAAGTGTGGGCTCAACACACCCACGACGAGCCAACAACACGCAGTAGTATTCCCGAATGGTCACCCATCCAAGTACTAACCGCGCCCAACACTGCTAAACTTCAGTGATCTAACGAGAACTGGTTTTTTCAGTGTGGTATGGCCGTTCAATTTATAATTAAAGATTATTTGAAATTTTTATTTAACTTAATCACAAACCTAAACTAAGGATATGAATGGTAAGGCCCAATACTAACAAGTTCGTCTTTGTAAGCGACTAATTGGAAAACTATAATAATATTTAAATTTGCGAATATTAAATATTCAATTTATGCGATCAATTGCGGAAGTCGATAAGCATCAGCAAACTTTTGGCAAGAAATCTGTTGGATTTGAATCATATAATAAGTAGGATATGGAAATTTTTGTGTTTAATAAAGGTAAATATAGAGATTGAAAAATATTAAGTTTTAAACATTTTTAAAAATTTAAATTGAATATAAGAAAATTGAATACTTTAAGATTCGAGTTTTTAAAATTGCATCATTTCAAATTCAAACGAATTGAGAATGCATTATTTATAATTAAAAGTGTTCAAAATAAAATAATTAAAAATTTGTAACTTTTGAATTTGAATAATTGTAAATTTAAAGCGTTTAAAATTTGACAATTTGAAATTAAGAACTAAATTGAAGCTTTCAAAGTCAAAGCTTCTGCAATTGTAGAATTTTAAATTGTTATTACATAACAAATTTATAATTCAACATTGAAGCTGATTGGATAATTTTTTTTTTAATCGAAAAATGAATTGAATTATTCAAAAAAAAGCTTTCAATATAAATAGTAATTTTAAATGGGAAACAATGAAAATTAAAAAATTTGTACTTCGGAACTTTAAAATCTTAACGAATGTGAACCTCATTTAGAACTTGACAAAATTGTAGTCACGAAACATTGTGATATCAAAACTTTTTTATACTCAAACCCTATAAAATTTTAATTATTTGAAGTAAATTTTATCATTTTTAAATTGCTAATTATACTTTCCAAAATTCAACAAATGTAATTTGAGTTGAAAAATTAAAACCTATGAAAGGGAATAATTTAGCGTTAAACATGAAACTTCAGAACTATAAAATTGTAACCATTCAAAATTACTGAAATTTTTCAATTACTGATCTATCAATTTCAGATAGTTTAATTTTTATCTTTTTTATTTAAAAATTTTTTTTTTTAAATTTTATTATGTATCTGAAATCGTTTTATTTTTGACACTTTCTTAAAATTATTATTCATTCTTGAAATTTAACAATCAAATATTTTTTAATCTGACATGATTCAGTATTCTAAATCTCCAACTAAAAATCGGACAATTTTAAGATATTACATTGAACATTGAAAATTCAAAAGAATACTAAACAATATTGCTGTAATATGATTTCAATTTTTAAAATTGTACGATTTTAAGCTTTTCAATTTAGAACTGCTTTATATTTACATCTAAAATTACTAAATTCAAAACTATCAATACTTTTATTATGAAATTTTGAAATATTTAATAGTGAAATCGTCGTGGCATTTTGCATATTAGAATTTGAAACTACAATATTGGGAAATTTAAAATTCAGAACCTCCAAAAATTAGTCTAAAAGTTAATTTAAGAAAAAATTTTAGTTCAATGCCTCAAAAATTAAACTTTTCCACAATTGCGCATTCAAAACTGTAATTTAAAATAAAAATTATACAAATTTTAAAGTCGATAAATATATTATTGATGAGTATCATATCATATAGTTTTAAGTGACATTTAAAATGATTGGATAGTATTTCCACTAAAAAATGTGATTTCCGTGAAAGAAATCACTGTCATTTTCACCTTTCAAAATTACAAAAATTTTAATATTGCGAGAAATATTGTGACCCTTTAAAGTTTAATTATTATAAACACTTTGAAAATTATATGCTTTCTAATTTGAATCTTTCAAAACTTACAGAACGCGCGAATCATGATCATAATTCGAATTACGGAAAACCTTCCAGTATAATATTTTTTTTCGAGCTTTCTCCCAGTGAACTTGCTCTCGGTTCTCCCGGGTGGGTGGCCACCCTTATTTCAGACAACACATACAGGGTGTCCCACCACCTATGAACATGCCGGTACTGGGTGATAGAGGACGAAAAAAGAAACTGAAAAGTCCGCTGGCAAAATTTGATCTGGGCCTTAGTTTGGGCACAGTGAAGCCTCAAAGTTGGGCACAATGAACCAATCAGAATCGAGCTTTGGCAACCACTTGTTTGTCTCATAAGTGTTAAGATAGTGTTCGTGCTTGCGGTTCACTTCAGGTCCCGCGAAAATTTCACATGGTTGATCTTTGATTGTTTCTACAAGACGCAAAATTCAAGCCTCTAAATTTTTTTAAATTCTTAGTTGATCTTGCTAACGTTTATTACCATCCTTAAAATAACATAACATTTGCTCAACCTAAAAAAGATGAATTGCAATTCAATACAGAACTTTCCTGACATTGTATGTAAGAAAACCAACAAAGATGTTAAAGATGTTGAAAATATTAAAACATTGAAGTCATCAATTCATTACATTTTAAAGCTATTATAATTCTAATCAAATAATGCATGACTTCCGGTCACGGAAATTTCACAAACCTACTTAGAACAATTTCTTTGGGTCCCTTTTGATAAAGGAATGAGGTACAAATGGTCCCAGTTTGACGAAGATAACATTTATTTAAAGTGGCTAAGTATCAAGAACTTAGGAAATCTTGAAATCAAACTACTTTAGGAATTGCCTTTGGGTGTTCGAAATGTATTTTCATATTAGATTTTTTTACTTATTCTTAAAAACGAAAGTACATTTCTTTCAACCATGCTTTAATTTTCTTTATTTTGTTACAATAAATGTAACAGAAATTTTGTAATGAATGGAGAACTCTTAGGGGTTCAAAATATGTTATTTCATTTTGTACTTGTTGGTTAATTTATAAAAACAAAAGTTTGTTTCGTTTCCTGAGCTTTAGATTATTTTATTATTCATGATAAATTCTAAGGAGAAAAAGGTTGTTTGATTTTCCGAGTTCTTAATTTTTTTGCTAAAATAAATGCAAGAAAAATTATTGGTTATTTTTAAATAATTAAAGATCGTTTCGTATTACGAGCTTTAAATTTTTTTTTACTTTCGTTACATTAAATTTAACAAAAATTGTACAACGAATCCAAAAAATTACTTTGTTACAATTAATATGTAACAGAATTTATGGAAAAAATCGCTAAGAATTACTTTTGGGGGTTCCAAATATGTTTTTTCATTGTAAGCTTGTTGATTATTTTTAAAGAACAAATGCTCGTTTGAATTTGCCATGTTTAATTATTTTTAATTTTGTTACAATTAAGGTAAGAGAATGTATGAACAAAATCTCAAAGAATTACTCTTAGGGGTTCAAAATGTACTTTTTTATTTTCAACTTGTTGGTTATTTTTAAAGAACTAAAGATCGTTTCGTCTGCCGAGCTTTAAATTTTTTTAGTTTCGTTCAATTAAATGTAACAAAAATTTTACAATGAATCCAAAAAAATACTTTTGAGGGAACAAAATGTGTCTTCTAATTTCACCGTTGTTGGTTAAGTTTAAAGAACAAAAGTTTGTTTGGATTTCCCAACTTCAATTATTATTAACTTTGTTACAATTAATGTAACATAATTTATGAAAAAATCGCCACGAATACTTTCGGGGGTTCCAAATCTGTTTTTTTTTTCATTGTGAGCTTGTTGCTTGTTTTTGAAGCACAAAAGTTCGTTTCGTTTCCCGAGCTTTAAATTTTCTTTAGTTTCGTTATTATTACACTAAATGTAACAAAAATTGTGTAATAAGTTAGAGAGAAGTACTTTTGCGGCTTTTAAATGAGTTTTCTTATTATTAAATTGATGATTTATTTTCAAAAACGAAAGTTTGTTTGGTTTCCTCAGATTCAATTTTTTGTTAGTTTTCTTACAATTTTTCTTACAATTTTGCTTTTGTAATAATAAATGTATCAAAACTTTGCAACGAACTGCAAAGAATTACTTTTGGGGTTTAAAAATGTGTTTTTTATCTTAGACTTTTGTTGGTGAGTTTTAGAGAAGAAAAGTTTGTTTGAATTTCCCATCTTTAACTATTTTTAACTTTATTACAATTAATGCAGCAGAATTTTTGCAATTAATCGCAAAGAATTACTTTTGGAGGTCCAAAATGTGTTTTCGAATTTTAAACTAGTTGATTATTTTCAAAAAACAAAAGTTCACTTCGTTTCCCGAGCTTTAAATTCTAAAAAAACATTAAACATTAAATTCAACAAAAATTGTGTAGAGAGTTGCGGAGAATTACTTTTGACGATTTGAAAATGAGTTTCCTTATCTTGGACTTGTTTATTTATTTTCTGGAACAAAAGTTTGTTTGGTTTTCCCGGTTTACAATTTTTTGTTGATTTTGTTACAATAAATGTAACAAAAATTTTGCAATGAATCTCAAAGAATTACTCTCGTTTGGTGCAAAATGTGTCTCTTATATTAGAGTTGTTATTTAAGTTTGAAGAACAAAAGTTCGTTTCGTTTCCGCAGCTTTAGATGTTTTTATTGTTTTTTTAGCAATAAGTGTAACAAGAAATTTGCATCGCATGCAAAAGAATTACTTTTGGTGTTAAAAATGTATTTTCTTACCTTAGACTTGTGGGTGAATTTTAAAGATCAAAAGTTTGTTTGGATTTCCCATTTTTAATTTTTTTTTTAAATTTGTTACAATGACTGTAACACAAAATTTGGTAATGAATCGCAAAGAATTACTTATCGTAGGCTTGTTAAATACTTTTCAATTACAGAAGTTTGTTTTGTTTCTCCGAGTTTTAAGTTACTTTGTTGGTTTTATAAAAAAATTCAACAAAATTTCTGCAACGAATCACAGAGAATTTCTTTTTGAGGTTTGAAATGTTTTTCCTCATCTTAGACTTGTAGATTAATTTTGAAGAACAGAAGTTCGTTTGGTCTTTTACATTTTAAACATCTTTGTTGGTTTTCTTACATGAAATGTCAGAAAAGTTCTGTATTAAATTGAAATTCATCTTTTTTAGGTTGAGCAAATGTTACGTTATTTTAAGGACGGTAATAAACGTTAGCAAGAACAACTAAGAATTTAAAAAAAAATCAAAGGTTTGAATTTTACGTCTTGTAGAAACAATCAAAGATCAACGATGTGAAATTTTCGCGGGAGCTTAAGTGAACCGCGAGCACGAACACTATCTTAACACTTATGAACAAACAAGTGGTTGCTAAAGCTCGATTCTGATTGGTTCATTATGCCCAACTTTGAAACTTCACTGTGCCCAAACTGAGGCCCACATCAAATTTTGCCAGAGGACTTTTCTGTTTCTTTTTGCTTCCTCATAGAGGAAGCTTTGTAATAGTGACATTTTTCAAAATTTTTAAATTCATTTAATTGAACCCTCCCTAATTTAAAAATGTCTAATACAATGTTCTAAGCAATTGTCCGGATGTGTGTGTGTGTGTGGATGTGTGGATGTATGGATGTGTGGATGTGTGGATGTCACGCTTTTTTGTGAACACGATAACTAGAAAACGGTTGCAGATAAATTGATGAAATTTGGAGAGCTTATTTTCCTCACTAATATCTTGAAACTGACCGAAGGATTTCAAAAAATATTAAATGCATTTTTTTCTAGCATCTAATAATATTTTAAAAATCGGTTTTTTATAGCAAAACTTTTTTCATTCGCATAATTCAAAGTTGACGCAAGAATATAAAAGATGCCTTGGTTCGAAACGAATCGATTGACCTACAATAATAATGCATTTTATCAAAGAGTAGGGAAGTTATGGTAATTTATATATTTTGAAAATCGGTTTCTTATAGTAAAACTTTTTTCATTAATATAATTTAAAGTTGATGTAAAAACAGAAAAGATGTGTTGATTCGAGTCGAATCGATTGACCTATAATATTAATGAATTTTATTGAACAGTAAGGAAGCTATGATAATGCATAATATTTGAAAATACGGTTTTTTATAGTAAAACTTTTTTCATTAGCATAATTCAAAGTTGATGCAAGAATGTGAAAGATTCATTGGTTCGGGATGAATCTATTGACCTATAATATTAATACATTTTATTGAAGAGTAGGGAAGTTATGGTAATTTATATATTTTGAAAATCGGTTTTTTATAGTAAAACTTTCTTCACTAGCATAATTCACAGTTGATGCAAGGATATAAAAGATTCGTTGGTTCGAAACGAATCCATTGACCTATAATAATAATGCATTTTATCAAAGAGTAGGGAAGTTATGGTAATTTATATATTTTGAAAATCGTTTTTTTATAGTAAAACTGTTTTCATTAACATAATTCAAAGTTGATGCAAGAACAGAAAATATGTGTTGATTCGAGATCAATCGACTGAATTATAATATTAAGACACTTTATTGAAGACTATGGAAATTATGAAATTGCATAATATTTGAAAACACGGTTTTTCATAGTAAAACTTCTTTTCAGTAACATAATTCAAAATTGATGCAAGAACGGAAAAAATCTCTTGATTCAAGGCAAATTGATTGATCTATAATAATAATAATAATACACTTTATGGAAGATTAGGGAATTTCTGCTCATTTATAATATATCAATATAATAATAATAATATATATCAATATATATAATAATATATTATATATTATATAATAATATATTATATATAATATATAATATATAATATATATATAATAATATATCAATATATCAATGCATGAATAGAAAAGACTTTTTGATCATAAATTTTCAAATAGAGTAATATTATGACAAGTTTTGTGAAGAAATCGTAAAGCTGGGAAAGGGATAGGCTGCGACAGAACTTTTCCTTTCCCTTTTCCAGCTCAAAAAATTATTATTTCGAATCCAAGATTTGATTTGTCTGATTTGTCTTGTTATTTAAAACATTTTTGTATTATTCTGTAATTTTTCATTTTTGGTAAATTTCTATTTTTAAATTGAGCAAAATGAAGACTTCGGTTTGCCTATTATTGAAAAAAATAACTAATGCTTCCTCTATGAGGAAGCAAATACATTTGCTATCGGGAAGCAAAGTGCTCGTGAAATGAGCACCATATAATTATAAATACAAACAAAGTGGAACTCGAGATCGAATTCACAGCTAGTTTTGTCCTCTATCACCCAGTACCGGCATGTTCATAGGTGGTGGGACACCCTGTATATTTTATCGATTTCATAAAAACATATTTTACACCTTTTAAATATTTTACCGTTGTAATATTTTACCTTTCTAATAATATAGAAACAATATTCTGGCAGTATAAAAAGTAAAATGCAATTAAAATATCAAAATTACCTCATCAAAGTGTTTTGTTTCGTTTTCAATGATATCCAAATCATCTGCTAACGATTGCACAATGTTGAAAACAGCATCGCTTACATCCTCGGTGCTTTCCTCTCGGTCGGCAATCTACAATAATAGTAAAAAAAATAAAGTAATTGTGGATAAGACAAATTTTAAGCATAACCAAGATGTTAAATAGGAATGTTCATACGTCCGAGCTTTCAATTAACGTCTCTTCGGCACAGACAGGACTCTGAAAGGTTTCGTCTTCTTCGAAATTCTGAAGCATTTCAAAACCTTCCGTCTTCGTCAAGGAATCGGATTCTTTCTAAAATTAGAGAAAAATGTGTGTAAAATATTGTATAAATTTTCTTTTGCTTCAACGTATTCATTACCAAATATTTACCTCTTATGCGCGCGCTTTATTGTATCTATACCTTGAGCTTGATGGAATGGGCTCATCTGAACCAGGTTCTAGATACTCTTTATATCTTGTAGGCTTAATCATTCTAATCTATAACATTTTTTTTTAATAAAAAAATGCATTCAAAAGTATTGGATTCAAGTCCTAACCTAAAAAAAACATAACATAACAGGATTTCTGTATGCCAACGGCCATACCACACTGGAAACACCAGTTCTCGTTAGACCACTGAAGTTAAGCAGTTTTGGGCGCGGTTAGTACATGGATAAGTGACCGTTCGAGAATACTACTTGCGTGCTGTTGGCGTCGTGGGTGTGGTGAGCCCACACTTGTAGTTATTTACTACAAGAAACTACCCTGAAAGGGAAATGGCTTAATGGTATACATACATACATAACCTGAACATTTTTTTATAAACGTCAAAATTTTAAAACTTTCTTTTACAATATTGTATAAATATGAACTTACCTTTTTCACAAAACTCCACAATGAGAGACTGCAAATCTTGGGAAGACGCTAGTAGCAGATTTTTACTTTTTTGGAAATTGCGTATAAGAAAAATTCCGGCCGGTCAATATGTAATTAGAAACTGAAAATACCAAACACATGGAACCCAAAAGATGGTTTTTTAACCCGGAACATTAATTTTCTAAAAACTGTACGTGAGTGGCGTCATACGGTGTCAGAGTGAGTGAGAAAAATGCTCCTGATCTCCGCAGTCACATTATACATAGAACAAAGGAAAATGTCTGTCGTTAACGTAACGCGAAGAAAATCAAATTTAGAAGTTCGGTTGCAAACTTCATGATGAACGCGAGTTTTTTATAACGAATCAGATAAAAAAATAAGAAAAATTTCCATCACACACGCGTATGTTTATTTTACCAACGGCTTGCAAAGGGTTGTGGATAGGAATTCCATCCGAACCTATCTGAATCATTCCGGAATCTGTATGCGAACCAATGCGAACCATTCCGGAGTCTGTATCCAAACCAATCCGAGTCAATTCGAACCAATCCGAAAAAAGTTCTACATTTTGTTTGGCCCAAATCGTTTCAAAATTAATCCGACTCAATCCGGTTCAATCCGATCTCCAAAACGAACCAATCCGAACCAAAGTTTTAATCCAAATGAATCCGAATCAATCCGAACTCGGATTTATATACACTGAATTTTCAATCCGAATGAATTCGAGTTCGGATTGAATTGGATTCATTCGGATTAAAAATCGTTTTAGGTCAATCCGAGTAGATATTCATTCAGATTGGAAAATTGATTCAAATTAATCCGGATTGAGTCGGATTCATTTTTGACCGATTTGGATCGAAAGATATGTGGAAATTTTTAAAAATTGGTTCGAATTAACTTGGATTGGTTCGGATACAGATTGCGGAATGATTCTGATGACTTCGGATTGGTTCGCAAGGAATTCCTATCCGATACTTTCGCCAGGGCAGAACTTGGATCCAACACCTTTAAACTGAAAAAAGAATATTTCAGTAATTTCAATGTTGTAGTCTTCAATACTGAGAAATTGTAATTTATAAAAATTGTAAATCTAACTTCTTAAAATTCTACAAATTCATTTCACATTTCAGCCAGTGAGTCTGACGTACAAACCCGACGAGACAAAAAGCGTTTAACATTTCCAAACAAACGGATGTTGAGTTTTGCAAGTGAATGTAAGCCTACTGGACTAAAAGTTATCAATAAAAAGAAAATTTCCATCAACCCAAAAGTCGTATGAAAAAAAAAAAGAATCCCAACTCACAATACAGGATTTGCTATAGCACTTAAAAAACAAATAACATTTCTTCAAGGTGTTGAAACTAACACCCTTCAGTAAAATATAATGTATTTTTTCGCATTTGTAGAAAGCCACACGGAAACTCAATTTTCAACAGCAGGAAGCGAAACAGCAACAAAATCGAAGCATTTTGGAGAAGTATTCAGACTTCATGAACAGTCGTCAAGTAATGAAAGATTCCGAAAATTCAGAAAATGTTGATAATGATGAACGCACATTGGATTCAGATGACACTTTTCTGATTGATGCACGTAACTAAAGCTGCCACCATTTTTACTAACTTGTTTGCTTTCACTTCATTTTTAGAGCTCTGCCTTCTATTTTATTTCATTTTGAAAATTACTGGGTTAAAAGTTTAAATTTTTCTATGTTTAAAAAAAAATAGTGTCACTTTTTAAGGTGTTTTGGAAAAAATATTTTTTTAAATTAAAATAAAGGAAATGCGTATAAATAAAATGTATCTATCTATTAAATGTCTAGATAAAGTTAATGAAATTCAAGTTGTTTCTAAAGTTGTTATCAGACATTGAATCATTAAATTTAAAATTTCTGCATTTTAAATGTTTTAATTTTCAATTCCTAGGAGAAGAGAACTATCTTGAAAGAGAACATTCTTCATATTAAAGTTCTCCACAAAGGGAAAAAATCCGGAGACACAAAGATAATACTGAAAGTATGAACGTCAATTTAAGGAGAAGATCTGAGCCCATGAGTCTCAACCAAGAAACTCCCGGTTTTCAATAACTCGATAACGATCTCTACCTTCAGAATCTCAAGAAACAAGGCCTACACAACGGTTACCAGCAGAAAGAAATTTTAATTCCGCGCCTCTTCTTCCAAACCAACCACAAATACAAGAAGATGCACGACATGTACAAAAATCTTTAGATGATAATTGGGTTTGTATAATATGGAATGGAAGCTTCTAATGTGTCCCCTAGGGGTTTACATTTTGCTTGTATCTCTTTCCCATTCCTTTACACACACCCCCACGCACTTTCTTGGTGGTGGGAGGGGGACCTACAGTTTAAGATGGGTTCCGAACCACCAAGAACAACAGCCTTAACTACTTAGAGAACCTTTTTCTTTAGAGGTACCGGTCCCACGACTATCCGGAGATGAACAACTCCCTTGCTAGGCAAGTGCTCACCGCATTGGCCACCGAGGCTCTTGCAGAGTGCGAGGCGGGAATCGAACCCGCAAGCCGACGGAGTGGGTCCAAAGCCTACGCCTTAACCCCCACGACCAGCGTCCCACTCTGGGTTTGTATAATATATTACCTTCTTTATAGAAACGTTTATTTCCAAATGAAACTTTGGTTCTGCGTAACATTAATGTTAATAATAATTTCATGAATTACCAAACACATTTTTTTAAAACAGATACATCTTGGTGCAAACACGACTATGCATATTGATATATGGAAGACAATTAAGTCACACTCAGACTCAAGATTTGTTTGAGAAGTACTTCAAAAGCTATCGGGAACGGAAGAACTGAAAAAAAGATGTTTGGATGAAGAGAAGGCAAACAAAGAAAAAGAAAATATCCCAGAAGAAGAACAGAGAAAACCATTAACCCCCGAAAAGATCGAAATATTGAAAGGTATTTGAGTATTTAAGATGATATTTGAAAAAAGTATATCTTTTTTTTTTGCAATTTGAATTTTTTTTTGAAAACTTCTTTTACTTTCTAAATGTATTTCTATAATATTAATATAATATAAATATATTATTAATTAATTAAATTTTTTAATATTTAATATAATAATTAATAAATAAGTTTTTTAATAAACTAAAAAACACTTACACGGAAGACACCATCAACGAGTTACAAAAATGGGTACATAAACTAACTACATTGTCTAAGCTAAGAAATCGAAATAGATTTTTACTAAGGTGCAAATCAAACGGTTTTTTACCTGCGCACATTATAAATTCTGATCCAAAAATCACATTTCATCATCCTCTCAGTATAGGTCATTATCGAAAGCTCTGTATGGATTTTAAAATTAAAACTTTAAAGATTGAGATTATAGACATTAATCATAGATTAAATAAAATCGATAATGAAGTTTATTTTTTAGAAAAAAAGTTAAATCATCTGGCTATAGATGACCAGATAAAATTATTTTTTGAATGTCAAAGAAGAATTATAGATAATATGGTGAAACATATGATTGAAGACTCTATATCCAAGTTTGAATGGTTAAAAGAAACCTACTACAACACTAAATGTACTAAAAAACCAAAAGAAAAATGGCTCTTAAATTTATCTGATAAAGAAATTCCAAACGATGTTGGATACTTCTTGAGTTTAGGTAACAAGTTTTGTACGGGTAACGTAAATAAGGGAAAAATTATTGAAAATGTTTTAGCAAATGTCGAGGAAAAAATTAATCTTATCCCTAGTGAAAAAAGAACTGAATTTAGATCAAATATTTCTAATAAACTTTCGTCATATTTAAACAGCAACTATAATAATAATATTATATCAGAAATTGAAACTATTGGTATTAAAGCAAAAGAATTTATAGCAGAAAATCAAAAAAATATCATTATCACTAGAGCAGATAAAGGTAACATAACGGTGGTCATGAACAAGAATGACTATCTTGATAAATGTTACACTCTTTTATCAGACGAAAATACTTATATCAAACTTAAGAAAGATCCAACTAATAGTATTAAAAGTGATCTAAATTCAATGATTGGTAAATTTCAAAAGAGAGGTTATATCAAGAAAGATACAGCTAGATGTTTAAAAAGCTACAATTCAGTTGCTCCAAAATTTTACGGATTGCCTAAGGTACATAAGCCGGAAAATCCTATGAGACCAGTCACTTCTTTTTCTGGTTCTCCATTACTTTCATTATCAAAATTCACTAGTCTACCTTTAAAACAGATATTTGGAAAAAGTAACACTTTTGTACAAAACAGTTGGGATCTCATTGATAAAATCAAAAATTTTAACATATCCAATAATTATAAATTGGTTTCGCTGGATGTTAAATCCCTTTTCTTAAATATTCCTAAAGATTTAGTTCTGAAGAATATAAAATTAAATTGGTATAAAATTAGAAAACTAACCAAATTACCTGCAAAACAATATTTAGAACTTGTTGAATTCTGCATAGACAATTCCTATTGCAGTTTTCAAAATGAATTTTTTAAACAGAATTTCGGTACGCCTATGGGGTCACCGTTATCGGGAGCAATTGCTGATCTAGTTATGGAAAAACTGGAACATGATGTATTAAAGAGTCTTTTTTTTTATTATGTTTTCTTCTACAGGTACGTGGACGACGTGTTCACGTGCGTGCATGAACATAACATTAATCAATTATTGGAGGCCTTTAATGCATACCATCCCAGAATCCAATTCACTATAGAAATCGAAAATGATTCGAAACTTAATTTTTTGGACGTTACCATCATTAGAGATAACAATAAACTCATTACTAATTGGTATCGTAAGGACATTAATTCAGGCAGATATGTAAATTTTGAATCTAATATTTCGATTGAAGATAAAATCTCAGTAATTTATAGTCTTACTGATAGGGCTATTAAATTATCTGATTCAAAATTTAGAGATGATATATTTTAAAAGTCATAGAAATTTTAAAGCAAAATGATTACCCTATTAAATTTATAAAAAAATATATTGATAAAAGAATTGAAAAGATCAACAACATTAATTTACAGACTCAGACTAATAATTTACAAGGCTTTTATTGCAGCAAAATTGTGGTTTTACCATTTGTTAATGAACTATCTAGATCATTTACTAATATATTTAAAGAACTTAACATTAAAGTGGTCTTTACATACCAAAAAGATTTGTTTAGATGCTTTTCTAACAATAAAGATGTTACTCCTTTTGATTTAAAAACACACGTCATATATCGCATTCCCTGTGAATGTGGTTTAGTATACATAGGACAGACAAAAAGGTACATAAGAACTAGGATCAAAGAGCACATAAATGACTGTAAAAAAGATGAAAGAGGTACTGCCTTGGTTCATCACTCGCATGTTCATGATCATCAATTTTTATTTTCAAAAACAAAAATTTTAAGTCTAATGAGTCACTGGAGAAAACGAAGTTTCAAAGAGATGTTTTACATTATCAAGAATACAAATTCTGTGAATAAAAGATCGGATGTAGAATACCTTAGTAAGATCTATCATAGTCTTATTTTATCAACGAACAATGCTATATAAAATTTAAAAAAGAGTTATAAATATATTTAAGTGGGAGCTATTGCCCATCTTCGTTTAGATTTGTAGGTTAATATATAATCTCAAAGTATGTGTATGGTATATGGTATGTGTATGTATGTTTATGCTTGTGTATTCATGCATATATATATATATATATATATATATATATATATACATACATATATAAAAGTTTGTCATAAGGACAACCGCAGGATTTCGCCGGGAGCGGGTACTAATCTGAAAAATTGCACCCGCTCCCAGCGAAATCGCGATAAAATTTCAGCTGTAACCACGTCTCCCGACCGTGAGATGGGTGGTTACAGTCTGCGCGAATTCAATACGATGATCCAGCGAAAGTCTCGTGCACCCTGAGGACACGGAGCGACCCAAGGACGACCGCCTTCTGCATTCTCCCTGCAAGTGCCTCAGCATTTTGTTGACACGCAGGGATGCTTTTCAGGCTATTAACAAGTGAAACCTTGGTACCTCCAAGAGCGCCAATGATCAGGACGATTAGCTTAACAGAATATTCCAGGTATAACCGTCGCAACTCCCTCATAAGGTCGTTATACCTTTCTTTCTTTTCTTTCTCCTTCGCTGTGACGTTTTTGTCCGCTGGTGCCGAAAATTCGATAACGAACATGGTTCGTTTCTCGAAGTCAAGAAGAACCATGTCAGGCCTCGAGTGCGCAACAGAAACAATTGTCGAGAATATGAAGTTCCAATATATGCGGCACTTCTCATTTTCGACAATTGACTCTATTTCTCTAGGGGCGTTCAGCGGAGAGGTATTTGGGCCAATGCCGTAAGAGTAACAGAGATGGTAATAAAGCACTCTCAGTGCCGCATTGTGCCTTTGGATGTAGGTTGTTCCCGCATGAGCTGGATAACTAGATAGTATGTGTCCTAGATGCTCGGGGTGTTCATGACACGCTCTGCAGCTATCATCGGGAATATCTTGGCTCAAAATGTGGCGACGGTATGCTAGAGTGGAAATGACACCATCTTGACATGCCAAAATGAAGCCCTCTGTGCCCGACTTCAATCCGGGTGATCTAAGGAAAGCAAACGTCAGCTCATACGACATCGACTGATCTTCCACATTTCTGTGGAAGATGCCGTGCATCTTCTTGTCGAGGAGCTCTTCGCGGAAGTTTTTCTCCTGTGCTTTCTTAATCCGGGCCTTCAGGAGTGAGTATTTAAGATGGATAAGATTTGATGCATTTCGCTCACCCCTGATATTGAAGTCAAGGCCGAGTGTTTCAGCAGCCTCTTCTGCTGCTTTTAAAGAAACGCCCCTTTGCCTACTTCTTCGTGTTTTCTATATATGTTTTTTATCTATTTCTATATATGTGTTTTACATATATATATACCACCCATCTCACGGATGTGAGACGTGGCCATAGGTGTATTTTACCGCGGTTC